>JAWWMK010041299.1:0-53394 GCA_035047105.1 Galeopsomyia nigrocyanea
TTCAATTTTCAGGATCATACAGCCGGATGATTTGAACAATTCCAATAATAGTTACACCAATTATAATAAACATAAAATAGCTCATAAAAATTTTCACGAAAAATTCAAAAATAATCCATTTGGCTATGCTTGCTCAGTGTGTGACAGATTGTGGTTTAAAAATGATTTGAAAGCCCCATCCCCTTCTCATACAGAACTTCTCAAAAAAATTTCTGTAAGTACATATAATTTCACAATAATTCAACACATCCATTTAACGTAACTACTTATTATTTTTCATAGATTGTACAAATTATTTCTGAAGCAAGAATTTGTTCTACGTGCAAAACATCTCTAGACAAAAATGAAGTTCCCAATTTAGCTGCAGACAATGGATTTAAATCTCCCGATATCCCAACTCACATACCAAAGATTGATTTTCTTACTGAAAGATTAATTCCACCACGTATTCCGTTTATGCAAATAAGAAAACTTAGATATGTCAATGCACAATATGGAATATACGGACAAATAATTAATGTGCCGGCATCTATCGATGATGTGGTCAAAGCTTTACCAAGAAAACTTAGTGATGAGCGTTGTATTTATGTGCACATCAAGAAAAAAATTAGACATAAATCTAGCTATGTTAATGGGCTTATCGATAAACTAGCTGTTCCAATATGCAAACGAACGGCAAGCATACCGTCAAATAGAAGTAAGACTGTTGAGGCACAAAGAAATCATTTACCATTGATACCGGGATGTTCTATGACAATTCACAAGTCACAAGGAGGATCGTATGATGAAATTGTTTATGAATATGACAAAAGCCATATACTTTCACTGGCTTTGTCTAGAGTGACAAACATTGAGGGTCTGTTTATATCAACGAAGAATGATGACTTACGATTTTATCACGGAAGAAGAACTTCAACAACGCTCGCACCTCTAGTGAAAGAATTTCAGAGATTATCAATGAATAAACTCGACACTTTTCAAGGAACTATTAAAAATTTCATTACGTCAAGAAATGGCGTATCATTATTTACTTTCAACTGCCAGAGTCTTAGAAAACATTTTACAGATTTACAAGATGCAGTAATTGAAAGCAGTAACTTTTTGCTACTATCTGAAACTCGACTATCTGATAATGATGATTATGAAATACCAAATTTTGATTGTGTTGTAAAATTCGAAAGAACTGATGTCGGTGCGAGTGGCGTAGCGATTTACAAAAATAATAATGTATCACATATTCATACACCACACATGAAGATATCAGTACGAAACTCTACGGAATATGGTTTCAGCTCAACATCAGTCGGTGACATATGCTTTGCTCAATTCACAATGGACGATGGAAGAGAAATAATTATGGCCGTAGTTTACATATCTCCACAGCAAAAGATACCAGACATTATCACATTCTTACATAAGAAATTGTATTTCTATAGCGAAAGAGGTTCTAAGATGTTCGGTGACAAATTACACGAAGCACCATTGATTTTAGCAGGAGACTTTAATGTCAACTTTGCATCTAATGATTCATTAGATTTAATACAGTTTTTGCAAAATGAATTTCATTTACAAATAAATAATAACAAAAATGAGCCAACAATCAGATTTGGAACCACTACTGCAGTATTTTCAAGATACATCGATAAGATTAATTCTAGACCATTCGTTTCATATTTCAGTTATCATAGACCAATTGTAACTTTCATAGAATCTCATAATCAAACTACTGCTTCTAACCATGAAGTGTCCAATGCTACAATCGCAGAGTTACCTAACGATGAAATAATGAAAATAGGTGCTGATAAATTAAGTAATAAAAAAGATGAAGAAAATCAAGAGCAAAAACCTTCAAGAAGTCAAACTTCCACTAAAAGTACTCAATCAAGATGTAGCAAAAGTAAAAGCATTAAAAATTTTTAATGATGGATTTATAAAAAATTATTGAACCAAATTACTAAGCCAAGGTAGTATCAACGTCAAATAATAAGTAGAAAAAAATGCAATAAATTAATAAAATAATGCTTTGTAAAAGAATACACACTCTTTTTTTATATGTGAAAAATAAATAAGTACAATAATGTAAAAAAAATGGATGGATACAAAATGAAATTTATCAGGAAAGCATCTTGAGAATTCATTAGTCTTATCACGCGGGTAAATTTGAATCCAAAGTGCAGCTTTTCATGCAAGATCACGATTTCGAGTCAAGGTAATAAGTAACGAAAAAAAAAATCATAATCACTTCTTCAGTGTTTCTCGCAATTTCATACTCTCATGCACGTAGCCCATTTGTTGCGATATACCTGTCATATCCATCATGGCTCTTATGCATATACTTGAAATCCAAGGGAAAACGTGATACGTTACACTTTTCGCGTGTACTTAGCTAGTTGCTTTGTTTTTATTTTTTCATATCGCGTTGATTTATGAACTTTTTCTCGAGCTTTGTTGAAAATTTATGTTCTATATCGCGCAAGTAAAAGGTAAAGAAAGTAAGTGTGACTAGTATGTGTATTCTCCAAAATTAATAAAGAAAATATGAATGAAGTATGTATGAAATATGACTATTTTCAGCTTCAATGGCTCATAGAGAAGACAAACAGTGTACATTTGAAAATTACGTAATTTATTAACTCGGTGTACATAAAAAAATGCTGTCAAGTTTATCATCGTTTTATAAAATTAAGCACGCGCCACTTAATTACACGAGTAGTTAATAACAAAGACAAAAAAAAACCTCATTTAACTGCTAACTACCTCATTTACTATACACGAGAACATGAAAAGACATTGCGTTGATAAACTCCTCTCTGCACGAAAAGGCAAAGGCGTAATGAGTTTTGTTAATGAAGATGGAAAAGAGCTTTGCCATTTGTCTCGTGAATTATACTAAATGTTGCACAAGGCTATACGCAAGTAGCTTACTTTTACAACGGAAATACAAATGAATGAAAATACAAATGGAAATTGTCGAGCTTTATTAAAGGAAACAACTAATGTAGAAAGTATAATAAAATTGGTTTTATTGAGTGTTCAATATTTGTATTTTTTATTTAAACTTGAAGATCGTTAATTATATTACTGTAATTCTACATAAAACGAAAGCTATCTTTGAAAAAACTATATTACATAACAGAACGCAAAAGTACAAAAAGAAAAAAAAATTTAATGTTCACCTAAGCCACATTTTCATCCAATTAATGTTGCTGAAAGGGGGGGGGGGTGGTAAGTTGAATTTTCCGCTAAAAGCATTTCTAAGCGACTAATGCTTCTGTGAAAAGCATTTGACCGTTGGGCCGCGCTATATAACCGAGACTCGTGCACTGTAGAGGACGATACGAAGGGACAAAAGGGACGTAGCTTTGATAAACGTTCCCCAGGCATGGAAAGGTGACAGCGTAATGAGTTTCGTTAATTAACGCGAGGAAAAGGGGCTTTGCGCTGCCTACTTTTGGATTATACAATCTTTGTGTCGGCTTCTTTTTCTACGTTTTTTTTGGCAAGTTAAAATTCACAAAGTGTGGCGGTTGGGCATTTTGACGAAAGCACACAAAATGTGCTACGTTCAGTTGAAATAGTGAGAATACACATTTATGTTTTGTTTTGCTAAAATATCTAACCACGAAAATAATGAAGGTAGAAGTTAAAATTCAACAATGTTTTTGAGATAATTGAGCTCTTAATTTCCGTATTTTCTTCAAAGTAGTGAGATACAAAAATCTTATAACTACCGATAAACAAAAGCTTTGTAAATCATCCGTGACTCAACAAAGATAGATTGCACCACTTACTGTGTTTGGTGTGAACTTGTGTGAAATATATAATCTTGAGTTTGGTATGAAAGGCAATGTTCAAGGAAAATAAAGCAATACATATAACAGACCCCAGCAGTTATCGATATGCTAATTTTAGATAAATCTAAGATTAACCGATAATATTCATTTTACATTTTTATTACAACGGAAAACACAAATTATTATTCTCGAGCTTTATGCGAGGTGAAAGCTAATACACAACGGGTAATTAAATTATTATGAATAAATCATTAATAAAAAAAAATAAAGATAAATCTTCAATGACAATCGACATTTTTATTTTTATATTTGTCTGAAAAAAGTGAAAACCTTGCGGTCAATGATGATGCTTGATACTATTACCGCAGTATCAGCTCAGAAATGATTTGTATTCCAGATTAATGATTCGAAATACATCGAAAATTTGCGTTCCCTCTGTATCATCATTTGGTATTATCAATACTACATCTGCTAATGTTGCATTAGACATTACGTAAACAAACAAAGTTTACTCATTAAAATAATCGTTTTTAATTCCAAAAAGCCAGCTTTATCAACGATTTCTATTCTACGCTCGGCGGCAGCGGCGCAGCACACTCCTCGTATAATTAGGGAAAATCGTCAACGAGCGCGACAGTGACATTCGGGTTCGTCTATACTTTGGGAGGACGAAATTAACTCGGCCTCGCCGGTGATTATAACATTGAACGTTGGCGAGAGAGAGAGAGAGAGAGAGGGGAGAAGAGGGGTAAATTGTGCAAAGGGGTGGGAAATAATATCGGACTTAAAGGTAAAAGCGTCGACAGATCCCCCAACCACACCGTAGCAGATATTCCCCGCACTTGACTTAATTGAACGTGCGCGCGTGCAGGCGGCTCTCACTATGTATGTATGTGTGTGCGTGTGCTCGAGTGCACGTGCTGCAACGCGCGGTCGTTAAGCTCAACGTATATATCCGTGAAAGCTCGTTTTCAACATTTTCGGTTATTGTTGGTTTAGAACGGACTGTTCGCGAGCTTTTATACGATTGTAAAATCGACCGGCATTTTTACATAAAATTTGTTTTATAAAGAATGAGCATTGAATTTTACAAGAGCTTTTTTTTCGAGCAACTTAATTATCGTACACTCCATTACCAACAATTTGAATTTGAATATCAGGCATAATTAACGAAGGTACAACCGATATTCCGGGAAATACATATCCGTATACACACACGACTTTCACGTCAAAACGGGGAACGCGACGAATCCGCGTATTTCATTTTACGCGTCGCGCGCAAACAGCCATATCGAAATTATTAATTAAACGTAATTATAATACCGTCGGCGCGCGCGCGCGCACCTCGACGAAACATTAATTAAACATCGTTCACAATATTAATATCACATCTCGCGCGCGCTCTGCTAGCACAATACAAAAGGCTTTTTTTTTCCTCGATAGACGCTACAGCGAGAAAATAAAAATGCCACGTTGGACAAAAAAAGCTCAGTTCATTAAAAACAAAAGGCAAACCAGAGGGAGGAGGGTCAGTCTCTCTCTTGTCGCTGGTAAACACAATATAAAAAATACGAGTGAATTTCGCGTAAAGGAGAGAGAGAGACGCAATATTGCCAAGGGTGGCACACCGAGATATCCGTTGCTATATACGACATCAAAGGCGAACGACTCTCTCTGTGTGTGTATATACGTCCGAGCTTGCGTGCAGGCGCGCTTCACTCTCTCTCACTCGTATTTTCATTTCATATGCTCAGCCGATTGTGTATATGCACTACACTCGCGATCGCTTGCTTTTCTTTTCTATACGTGTGTGTTTTGCATACGTAGTTGTTGTTGCCGTTGTCGTTGTCGTCGTCGTGTCACGTGTATGTGATACAGAACGGGAATGATAAGCTTGGTGAATTGTCGTACGAAAATCTTTTTTCGTTGTTGGGATACAAAGATTTCTTTTGGTATTTTCCGTGTTTGCTAGTGGAATAGAACTTAATAATTTTCAGGGACGTTTGGTTTATATATTAATTCAACTTGAAAGCATAATGAGTAAAGAAAAAACTACAATTATAAAATCGAACTTTTCAGTCTATCTATTTTCAGTTTTCCTAGTTTTATTCATCCGAAAAAAAAAGGAATATACACAGGATAGCTAAAACTAACAGTGGCTACGTAAAGTCAAGTGAATAATGTAACAAATCGAATCCCTCGTCGAATAAAACCGGGCAATAAATAATTCAGGACGCGGCAATAAGACAAGCGAAAGAGAATAAAAAAAAGAAGAAAAGAAAATGCGCGACCGAGAAAGAAAGCCAAGGCTTCGTCGATATTCCGCGGCTTTATCGGCGAGCAGCCCTTAATAATTCATGGAAAAAGAAGCGCGAGAGTCGGCGGATAGTGCCAATTATAAAATAACGAACTGCGTGATACCGCTCCCGCGTGCCTTCGGGCTATACACAATAGCGAGAGAGAAAAACTTTTTTTTTTTGACGTTGCCCTTTGTCTCGGGTCACAGGACGACGCGTTCTAGCCGTCGGCTAAAAAGCTACCGGAGCTTTTGGACAGTTGTAATAAAAAAAAAAAATTTCCTACTATTTTGCATCCTGTGTATTCGTTATTATTCAACTCGTATTTTCTTACGCGATGCAATGAAGTCCTACGTCGATACACAATTTAAAATGCAGACTTAATGAAATTCGCGAAGTTTTTTTTTTGCGCACGACAGACTCGACAAAAGGCGAAATGTTAATTACTTTGATTCCCGAGGTAATCTCTTGTCTTGCGTTTAAGCTATTTTGCATTCCAAGAGCGTTAGTCTCTTTCCCTCGACTGCTGCTGCAAAGAGAGCAGACGGAGAAAATCGAACTTGGAGGAGGGTGAAGAGAGCTTGCAAGCACTCGCGCGCTGCTGCTGCCTGTAATACTTGCCGAGTTGATGACTCGACGGGGCTGTCTGGTCCAATTTCCAGGTGGAAAAAGCCTTTTACTTGATTTCATATTCAAATCCGTTGCTGTCTTTTACGGCTTTTTTCTTCTTCTTTAGTTTATACAGGAACGAATCGAATCAGCAAAACGATAGTGGATTAATTTAGATGTCGATTTCCGTACATGTTTTAAAAACTGACTTACACTCTTCACGAATATTTCTCTCAGAGTGTAAAAAAAATATATATGCGTCAATTTCACGAAGAATAAAGAAGAAAAGAAAAAAAAATGAGCCAACAATCGAGTTCTCGCACGTTGAGGAGAGAGAGAGAGAGAGAGAGAGAGAGAGAAAATATCAAGCAACAGCAAACAAAGCCTTGGACGTATAGTGAGAGAGAAGTTGGCCGAGAACACCACAAGGCTTTGATATGGCTACGGGGGAGTTACTCTTGCACACGGGCGGAGGAAGAAAAGCCCGTGCAATATCTCGAAGCAAGCGAAGCCGCACCAAGAGTCGTGTTTGCTCACGCGTGAACGCCACCAGACTACACTCTCTCTCTCTCTTTCCCTCGGTTCTCGGAGCTAAGAAAAGAGAGGGAAGCGAAATATCAAAATCGAGAAGTACGCTGCCACGTAGGGAATCTAAATAACTGAACATATTTTAGAGTTGATGGGGGGAAGTTCACTGTAGGTTTCTTTTTTAAAAGTACAAAATCATAAACGATCGAAAAGTAATATCTTAACTCAACGAGGGTACTGTTTCATTGCTCGCGACAATTAAAGCTGTTGTATCAAAGCGCAATCAATTCAAAGAAGCCAAGAAAAAGAACGAAAAAAAAAAGGGCGCTCGCACACGAGACTGCACAATGCAGCTTAATGAACTCCGCATGAAAGCACAAGGGAGTATAAAGTCAAACCCTCCTACCTATCCAAACTGCACTTGTACCGAACACTACTACCACCACTAAGGAAGAGAACAGTGTGCGTGTGTGTGTGTGCATATCGGAGGGTGTGATTATACTTCAGCAATTTGCCGCGCCGCGAGGATTCGCGCCTTAATTACTCTTTGAGGATCGGTTAATTGAGAAAAGGTGACCTCGACATCAAAGACGCGGGAGAGAAAAGCTTCAAGCGTTTTGCCTTACTACCACCAACTGGCAAACCTTAACCCACACTTTTATTTTATTTCTTTCTTTTTTTTCTACCTTTCTCTCTCTCTTCTTTTTTCCTTCCTCGCTATCCTCTTGCTTATAACCTCTTCTTCCTTCGTCTTTTTTAATCCACTTTCTCTACTACGCTTCTTCTTCTTCTTTTTTTCATACTTCCCGCGCTAATCGAGGATCTTACTTGAGGCTTTGTTGGAAAATGCTCATATTGCGAGTTTTTTTTTAACTCTGTGAATTTGTAAGTGGTCGCGTTTTTAGTCAGACGCTTTCTTTTTATCGGTTGAAGGGTTAAATAACCGTTTTAAAAGTAATTCGTGATTTGCATGACAATTCCGAATTGAAAATACTTTTCAATTTTATATTTGAATTTTTACGTAGCATCTCCATCACCCCTTGATCCTTCTGTATATATTTTTTTCCAAGTCTTACCCCATCCTTCGATTTCTACTTTCTCTCTCTTCTTTTTTTTTTTATTTCCTCTCCTGTGTGTGCGTACCCCTGGTCTTTCAGTTCTATTTTTCTCTTGATCCCTCTCACGGAAACGTTAGCGTGCTTAAGCTCTCGAGATGACGAGGCGAAAGAATTGCGCTGGGATTTAAAAAGCAAAGGAGGAATAGGAAAGGAGAGAGAGAGAATGCACCATTGACCGAACACTGGTTGAAAGATCGAGTTCTGAGAGTGGGAGTTTCGGGATGAAGTGTTCTCTTGCTCGTATAGTCGCTTTCAAAAATTTCTTTTTTTTTTTCTTCTTTTTTTGCTTCAGGTGAAATCAATTATTTATCTCGTTCGGGATTTATTATTAATTAGGTACTGAAAGTGTAAAAATAATGTCGTTTATTTGTAAGACCATTTTTATAAACTTAATAATTCTGTGACTTCTTGGATTTAATCAATAAGTTTATTTTCACGATTTCGAATTGTCTGTTGAAGTTGAAATAAAATATGCAAGATCGACATTTCGTTTTCAGAATTTAATATTAAGCCAAAATGACCAAAGCTTGGAAACATTTAAAAGTAACTTGCCGATCTTTAATACTTTAGTCGTATATCAAAAACAGATAACTCGAAATAGATTTATTCGATTTATGCCAAGAATTTACAATATTACAAATTTAATAAATCGTCTTCATCACGAATTTCCATCGCTTCTCGAATCTATTTTAGCTTCACGAAATCAAATAAATTAAATGAAAATACACCAAAGCAATTAGCATGCATATCCTCATCTAAATTTCAAGATAAGCAACACCATAAGCCTCGCCACGGCCGCTTAATAAAGCAATCGAAAGCCTTATCTCGATGTCAATTAGTGCCATGCGAGAAACGTGGGTGATTTTTCACAAAAAATAAAAAAAATATATTATCAAAACGTACTCGTAGCACGAAATGCAAATTCCATAACTCAGAGCCGTGACATTCGAGAGAACTGTATACGAGCGAGAGTGATAGAAAGGGGTGTGTATGTATATGTGCGTATATATATGCTCGAAAGCTGAGTCACACTTATACGCTCGCGTGCACACGCGGCTAAAGGAAAAGGAAGAAGCCTGACTGCCGCGATATAATCCTACTTGGGGGAAGGCTGGCATTATACACGTATACTGCCTATGGTGGTGGTAGGATTTTGGGTAAGAGACGTCGGCGAAAAAGGCTGTAATTAAAAGCGAAGAAGAAAACGAAGAAGAAGTGAGGCTTGAATGAATAATATAACGTCGCTAATTGCGAGCGGCTGCCCGATAAAACCTAATGAACTTTCGTGGTGCTGAATTTGATTTTCACCGAGGAAAATGAAAAAAAAAATTGTGTGCGTGTGGGTGTGACAAATCGATTTATCCAGTCATTTTTTACCGCAACTAATGGCCAACACGAGGATGATGACACCACCAGCGCGCGGCGACGTGTGTACCTCATACCCTACAGTAATTTCACCTTCATGCCTTATTCAGACTTATTTCGCACGACACACACTCGCTCCCTTCTTTTTCGCCAAAGTTCTTTTTTTTTTTCTGTACCTTTGCTCTCGTTTTTACGACGAAATAACTTTTCCTACTTCGCGCCAACTTTCTTTTTTCGGGCTTATTTATATTAATTTCGTCGGCAAAGTTTTTTGCCAAGTGAAAATGTTTTTTTTTTTGCTCTCTTCGCCCGTCGTAAAACTGCAAGGGATGATGATGACGATGCGCTGCTTTAGCCGGAGATAAAAAATTCATGAAGGGGTTTGAAATGGAGTTATTATCAACATGTCTCTCTCTTTCTCTCTCTGTGTAGAATACTGAGGTGAATCGACGAAAATTACTTTGTTGAATTATTGATGGCGACGTAGACCTTTCATTAAATAACATTCAGAAACTCATTACAACGGCGCGCGATAAACATTATCGAATGATTAAATAAAATATGTACGAATCGTCCAATCCGTCGGTTACGCCAAAAGATTCAAAGTGAATTCAGTGACCCTGACGCGCCCCATGCATTTTCACAGGTGAGTATCCACGTAATGGGAGTTGTAGTAAATCGTCGGATTCGAAAACGCTCCATAAATTCAAAATTAAATTCAAACGAGCTACAACGCATTCCCTCGTTCACTTTCTTTTTTTTTTTTACTCACTCTCTCTCAAACCTTTCAAACCCGCATACTCTTTGTGCGCGCGATATACCATAGAGGGGTTGTGTCCCTGCGGTTACTACCTTTTTTCTTTTTTTTTATACTTAACACTTTACTCTCGACGCGCCCTATTTTTCACTTCTACTCAACTTGTTCCTACTTCTTCTTCTTCTTTTTTACGGATATGAGACGGCGGTTGAATTTAACGGCGCGTCGGTAATGTACCTCGCTTTGCAGTGTGTTTAAAACCTCTTTCTCTCGGCCGAGGAATTCCGCAGGGCAAATAGAAATTATGACACCGCTGGAATTAAAAGAGCGCGCGTAGTTTAAACGTTTGTTTAATGTTAACTGCCACTGCCCGCCTGTAAAAGTCAACCGATATATACTGCGAGACTTTCTTTTATGAGCTTTTCTTTTTTTTTTTTAATACTTTTAATGAAGTTCGGCTAAGACAATTTCTCGAATGTTCCGAGAGACTTTTGTACTTCGTATAATGGGAGAAGGAGGACGAGGCTCGCAAATTTACCGCGAACGTCGAGAAGATCAAACGATTTACAATTCAATCGTCGCCGAAGAAACTATTTCAAAAAGCAAAATGCATGCAGAAAGAGAACCGAGTGTCGATAGAAGAAGAAGAGAGTTCGCAGAGGAAAAAAAGAAGGATAAATATATATATATATTCTTCGAATTGGATGGTCCTCGACTGCCTACGCACGCGGCACGATAGATTGAGTTTCAAGTTGTTCGCCAACAAACTCGCCGAGCGCTCGAAAAGTCCAACGGGTCATCGGGCAATCGGCCCGTCCTCTACGGGGAATTCCCTCTTTCTCTCTCTCTCTCGTCTTGTTGTAAGTTTTCCTTTTTTTTCTCTCTCTCTCTCTGTTACAGCTTTTATGGGGCAAACGTTGGGATTTTTGCGCGTCGCCGATTGATATCGACAAGGCAGCTTTCTATATAGAGGATGAATTGACGGGCTGTCGCAACGGTATTGTGTCTTCTGCGTCTTTTATTGTTTGAAGGAGAGAGAAAAAAAAGGACGATATAAGATTGCTCGATATTAGACGCGGCGTATCGAGGAACAAAAAGAAAACTGTCGAGTGCTGCGTGCGTCGAAAGGAAAATTTGACGATATTAATCGACTTATATACGTTTCTAAATCGTGTAACCGAAAATCATTATGGAAACTCATAAATTTAAGAATCTACCGATTCACATATAATTCATATCTTTACAATCGATAAAAAAAAGGCATTGTCCCCTTTAAAAAAAACACATCTGCCAACCATTCAAAGACTCTTTTTTTTTTTTAATTCGACATCGTCGAGTACACATACATATAAGCGAAATTGGCGTATACGATAAACAAGCGCTTTGAAAGGAGGGTATAGGTCATATATTTCGCGACACGCGACACTGTTTGTCTTTCCCAGCTAATACCCCTCGAGGCTAAAAGTTTTCGCTTTCAAAAGCCAACATACCATATTATACGTTGGCGCGCCCCATGCAGCGTTGTCACGCTTCTTTTTTACGTTTTTTTTTCATTCAAGCAAGGACACTCGCCAAAATTTGTAGCTCGTAAGTGCGACCGCACGCGAGAATGATGTATAACTGTATATACATATAGTATAGAGGAGTTTGCCAGTTGGTTGCGCGCTTGTACTATAACAGAGGCTTATGCTAATAGCGATGCGAACGTCGGCTATGGGATTAGAGTTAATCTACGATTTGCTTCTGTCTATGGGCTAGCCTTTTTTTTTTACATTGATCTTTTCGCACGTGATTGGCAGTTTCACGTAAGTTGGATAGATAGAATAAATAAAGCGAGGGAGAATATTTAATTTATTCAATGATAGTCTGATTAGCTTACCAGTCTTGTAGTGTAATCGAGAAAAGTGTACGTACCTGCAACGGAAAAAAATATATAAATTTGTATTTAAATCGACACAAAAAAATCGAGCAAAAAATACAATTTGAACTTTATACATTTTCATCGGTATGTACATACATGTTCTTTCAAATAAAAGACACGATTACAATTCAAAAATATCAGAGTTTATTGAAGTTGATAATATTTTATACGATAGAAACGATATAAAAATTATATATTTATATATACAATACAAGTAAACGATTTCACGTGTGAACGCTTTTACAGAGAATATACAGAACTGAAAAATCTTGCAAAACGAATCAACAAACTATTATTACCATAGCAACTATCGAACAGCTCAACTTTCAATCGTTTCAGTATTAGTTTGTTCCGCAACAATACATTTAATTTAACAAATGGCCAATAATTGGTATATATTGATAAGCAAACATACACGTCAATCTCATATTTCCAATTTATTAAAACGGACACGTGAAATGATGGTACATACCACTTGCATAAATTGACCATCGTACAACACGTGACCGAAAAAAAGAAGCTTTTTCGGTAGTAACGGTGTGATTACTCGTTTTGTCGGTAGCCTCTCTCAGCTGCTACTACTTAGCAATGTCCACCCATAGCAGTCTTTTCTCTTTGGTTTGTCCAAGGGGAGAGACGACGAGTATATTTGCAGTCGAGACCTACATAAAGTGTATTTGCTCGGAGCAACCGTGTCTTTTTGTTCGACCTCGTGGCACGCATTCGATGGAATATAATACTTTGCGAGACGCACACGAAAATACATCGTAGATAATTTAGAAGTCAAGCGATATGTTGGTTTTACGTGCGCTGGTTTTTGATTTGTGATGTGATAATGAAAAATTTTTTTACTTTTTTTTTAAACATTATTTTTGGTATTATTAAATCTGCAGATTTTTAAATTGTATGATAGGACGAGAATATAACCATGAAACGACATCAAAACCCAATAAAATTAAAGCGGCCATAACTCAAATTATTCAAATATCAAGACAAACGGCAGCAAGTAAAATTTCCGTTGCACTTTTCCGGGACCAGAAAAAAAAAATCAGAGCGAAAAAAAAAGTTCCACCCCACGGAGAGATCATAATGAGTGCGAACTGTGTTTTCGCGGGAATACGACCGGAAGTAGCCGTGGTAAAAAAAAGCTCTATTTTTCTTTTTTTTTTCGCTCTCTCCTATATAACAGCTGCGCGAGAGAATCTTTTCCGAGCTTGCGTTCATATTTCAAAGGCTTTCCGGGAGCGAAGTCGTTTTCGTTTAAAGCGCCTCGTGCACGGGGCAACTTTTAATTATTACGCTTCAGGCCCCCCTGAGGCCACACCGCGCGAATTAATTGGATTCGACTTTATTTACTTGTACGCTTGTCTTGCTGTTGTGGTTGTGATTTTTTTTTTCTCTACGTTCGTTGCTGAATAAAAATAGCTCGGTGTATTTCACTGTCGGTTACTCGAGAATAGAATTGCGTTGGTATATAAAAATGAATATATGAGGAAGGTTTTGATAAAAAAATTGTTTGTTTATTATTTTTCAAACATTTGCACTTTATTCGATAAGAAGTTCGATTGACAAACCTTCATTATTAGAAAAATATTATTCTTTCGGACGTAACAAATGAAAAGCGTAATGGAATTTATTTTTCAAAAGTAAACTTTATCAACTGAGCGAAAACTTTATAAAACACATCAAATAAGTATGAGCATGGTGAGATTTTTTTTAATGTTTGAACTAGAAAGATGAATAATTTATTCTCCCGGGTCTTCCAATCTTCGTGTTTTTATCACTCTTTTCGACGTATTTAAGACGTATAATGATTCATTAGCCGTTTCAAAAGATTTATATATGTTTCCTTTGCTTATATTATTCTCTACATATTAAAAATATAAAAAAAATGAAAAAAAAAAAAATGAATTATTAATATCAATAAATACCAAAAATAGCGAGTTTCATCTCATATCGATGTAAGCAAAACATTTGCGGTTCATTTATGGTAATAAATAGCTTAACTCTCGAGCCATACTCTTGAAATATAAATCTAGCATAGTCAAAAAACACGTATGCCATATAAGTATTTGTCCAACTTCCAAATTTTTCAAGATTTTGTGGATGGTCCCAATGATAAATGGTCACAACAGGTATGATTCCGTGTTTTTCTAGTTCGTCTAAAATTTTGTGATAGAATAGAATACCTTTCAAGTTGGGCTCTTTCGCAAACCCATTGGGGAAAATTCGTGACCAACTTATGGAGAAACGGAAATGATTGAACTGCAATCAAAATTTAATTCTTTTTACATGCTTAGTTATTGATACAGAAAAAAAGTACGAGACTCACTCCAAAACTATTGACTAGTTCGATATCATTTTTATACTTGTGATAAAAATCGCAAGATACATCGCCATTTGATCGATCGTCTATTTTATGCGGATAATTGTGTACAAAATGATCCCAAAAATTTTCACTCTTACCTAAATCATAATTTTCGTAAAAATTATTTATGCGATCGATAAAGTTTAATTTTTAAATAATTTTACCATCGAGATTCCAAGCGCCTTCCACTTGATAAGCAGATGTTGCCGTTCCAAGCAGAAAACCATCAGGAAAAGAGAAGCCAACATTGTTAGAGTTTGTTTCGCGTATTAAAAAACTAATAATAAATATAATCACGTTAGACGTAACTGTCTCATTAATTAATCTTCGCGGATACATTTTACTGACGAGCACTTGTTATTTTACACTGTAAGTGCAATTGATCTTTATTTGCCTTTCAGAAAATGCATGTACTGACAGTAAATGTTTATTTAACAAAGCAAACATTTTTTTATGCACAAGGCCACCTTTTCTCAGTCAATCAAAATAAATGATGAACAGTTAACGAATCGAATTTTTTTGTTATTTCGCGTTGAAAAAGTGCTAACTCCACCTAATTTATCCATAAGTAACAAAAAAGACAATATTTAAAAAAAATGTTATATGACAGTTTTGTATACCTTTCATATTCACAATCCCTTAAAAAATAAGCAACCATTTTCATAATATGATTGTGTCGAGCAAGTCGAAAAACTCGGAAAAATCAACAAAAGCAAGGCACGGGCGTACGTTTGATTAACGCAAACGAAACGATCAATTGGACAAATAAAACGACGAGCAAACAACAAGAGATAACATAAATTTAATCAAGTTTTCGCTCGATGACTCGTTTTTTTCCCCGCCTCTCTCTCTCTCTCTCTCTCTCTCTCTCTCTCTCTCTCTCTCATCGTACATAAACACTCTCCACCACGCGGCACATCTATAATTCAACTCTCGCATCGACCCTTTGTCATTCTTATTCCGGGGAACGGCTTCTTTTCTCACGCGCCGTGCGATGAGCAAATCTATTATTTATTAAAATAAAAAGGACGCACGCACGCGCTCTCTATAAAAGCTCTCGAGGCTCCCCGTCTTATTTCTCTACAACGCAGCCCTTATATACCTACCAGTGTGCATACGTCAACAGTACGTGTAAACATGACGAGTTCACGTATATATTCGAGTACATCGTCGGCTTATATACCATTGCTGTTAGATTGGATGCTGATGTGATGGAATATCTGATTATTTGTGTTAGGAAAAGCTGATCTTCGGAATATTTCGTGAATGTGAGATGAATAAATCATCTTTTTACGAATATTTTTACCGAAGCGTTCCTTTTTTCAAATTCGTTTATATTCAAGTAGACGTAATTTTGAAAAAGAGATTACTTTCAAAATAATTGTATCGAAAATTATTGAATTTGTTATATAAAGGATTGATTAAAATGTTTAGTGTAGCTCTCAAAAATAATGATAAAAAATGTATCGAACTTTCTTAGGCGGAAAGTCTCAATTAAAAAATGAAAGGACTATCAAAGATGCGCTACACACACACAATCGTGGACTCATTTGGAGAGCAGAGAACACCCCCCATTGCACAGCACTTCAAATTCAGCCGTTCGACTTGGCCGCGCACGTGCACGCCTAATTCTCTCTCTCTCTCTCTCTCTCTCTCTCTCTCTCTCTCTTTCTCTATCACTCTTTCGCTCCCCCTTTAGCAGCAGCGTATAGCGCGTGGCGCGCCTCGTAAGGTGAAGTACCGGCCGGCGGCGATATTGCATTAGCGCTGCGCGAAAATCGAGTTGGTCTGCAAAAGTGTGTGCTCGCGCGCGCGGCGCCGCTCTAATTTAATTCCAAAATAGCCGATGAAGGGCACACCCGCGTATAGAGCTGCTGATAAGCTCTTCAACGAGCAGCAGCAGGGTTCAACGAATCACGAGAGTTCGAGACTTTAAACGCAGCGACGATTTTGTTAAATCGTAGTTTAGTTGGTTTAATCTTTGGAAATTGAAGATGGATGTACATTTTTTTCAAAACAGCTCTATCCAACAGCGGAAAGTCAAAAATTTTCTCCGAATTATTGCTTATCCTCTCGGTGAAATTTACAAATCAGGTGAGCGTGGACTAATAAATTTAATCCTTTCCTGTTGAAACGTGTCGAAACACGAAGGAAGATTCTCAGAGTTGCTACGACAATAATTCTTTTCTTAACAATTGAAGGTGATCTGTGCGGGAGCCGCTTTCTAATCCATTCCTGTAGAAACACGTCAAAAGGACACTTCAAGCTAGAGAAGGGCGGTGCCCAAGTAGGTAAGCCAAGGGTGGGGGACTTTAGTCTTTACAGTGGTACTGTACCTGCGAATACGAATGTACAAGTGAACGTTTCAGACGGCATTCAAATCATTTGAAGTTGTCGCTCGTGAATGACGCATCGCTCGACCCATCAGTTGGTGAGAATTTAGTGCACTTCAAAGGAAATAATATAGTTTCTGTACTGTAAAATTTCTTCAACCGTACACAAGGAACATTTTCGTGCTGAAAAAGTAAAGTAGTACTATTTTTACTATTTATTTTGTACTGTTATGTCAAAACGAAAAATCTGTTTGTTAAGCAATCAATGTTTTACTCGATAAAAATTTGTTACGTTACAATTTGAAATTGCAACATATTCTAGACTGTTTTTCATTATCAGTTAGATAAAAAATTTGTTTCATGTTTGTAGTTTTTAAAATAAATGTGAATTTGGCAACATTATCAATAATATCAGACTTTCACATCGCGATTCTGACTTATAATTACGCGCTTCTACGTACGACTTTTCAAATTACTTGCATCAATTTTCTTTTTTTTTCAATCACTCAGTTTCAAAGTAGTTTTGCTAGAGTATTTATCTTAAACTACTGAATTTGACCTAAAAGAACAACTCTATACAATTTATTTTTCATTTGACAATCAAATATTATTTAGAAAACACAATTTTTACGTACTTTTACGTCACTGCCCACCTTTTATAAAAAAGAAATAGATTGGAAAAAACTTTAAAGAGCAAAGTGCAAAAACTTGAAAAACTTTCAGTCACATTTTATATTGAAAAATAATAGTATTGATTTGTTTACAGCACGCTAATTGTGGTCATCGGCTGGTATACTCAAATGAAAAAACGTCAAGCGTCGTGGTCAAAGAAGTTAACACGTTCATAACTGAAGAGAACGGAGAGCAGCAAACTGAAAGTATTTAATAAGTCTTTCGAATCTATACATACACGGCAAATACTGCTAATAGAAATACAGGTAATTTCAAAGTAACCGTTTTACCGGACGATTTATTCAACTTATATCGCGAATAAAAACGAATTTTCATTTACAATTTACATTACATTGAACGGTTAAAAGAAGTTTATAATCGCTACTAATAGTATATATAGAGAGAAATTCAATTTGGCGTAAAATTCATTTGTAAATATTATTGTATCGGTTAACAAATTCAACGAAAAGTTTATTTTTTATTTGAAAATTGAAGCGCCCATTTTTCTATAATATCAAATTATATACTGGCATAAAATATTGTACTAGATACAATTAACTGAAAATGCAAGATATAGTTGGAAAAAACATTTCGGGAACTTATGCAGTTCAGGAATTAAGAGGAACGTTACATAACGAGAGACTCATTACAAGTGAGTCATTTAGTTGTACATTACAAAGTGCGAAGCTTAATTATGACATTTGGATAGAACAAGAAAAACAATATGGTATGTCCTCTAGATGTTATCTTCCTATTGACTCATTCAAATTTTATCTACAATTTAAAACTGGTTTCTCAACAAATATGATTTCGTTTATTATATTATCCGATAGATATTGCAATTCTATATGTAAATCACAAGTAACTGAATTGCGATCATCTGATTATGCCAGACAAGAATTAATGCTACCACCTATTAGTTCGAAAGATTTGAAAACATTTAAATGTAATGTTGGCCCAGTGTATCTACACATTTTTCTACTGAAAGATGTAGTATTGAATTCACCATTACCCTGCATGATTCCAAGCAACGAATTGAAACCGGAAAAAATTGCTGTCACTAACACAAGTCATTATTGTAAATTTAGTGAAGGTTTCGCTGACTTATATGAAAGTAAGATTTTATCCGATACGATAATCGTTTCAGAAAGTAAAGAATTTTATGTTCATAAGACTATACTTAGTGCTCGAAGTTCGTATTTCTATGCTCTTTTTAGAAATGATATGCGAGAAGCTCAAATGGGACGCGTACATATTAAAAATAGTAAAGATCACTTAGTTAGCAATGTTGTTGTAGAAAATTTAATGCAGTTTATATACACTGGTGTAGCAAAAGATCTTCAAAAACATGCGTTTGAATTGCATGAGCTGGCGCACATGTACAATATATTAGCGTTACAGGAAAAATGTGTAGCTTATTGGAAGAGTACGATTAATATTGATAGCGTGGTCATCATACTTATAGTTGCTAAGAAATACAATGTGAAAGAACTTTTGAATGAAGTATCTACTATTTTCAAAACTCAGACAAAAGCAATATTTAACAGTAAAAATTTCAAAAAACTTATGGACATGAAGTCAATTAAAAATAATTAATTGTTTTATCTATTCACATGATAATGTGTAATATTTTATCATATGAAAAAATGTTTCAATATTTTTTTTAGTATGGATCCAATTTACTTGAGTTATGAAGACAAGTTTACTATTAATTTGGGATCACGTTACACACTGGCTCTCAATGTACCGACACTGCAGAAACCACCTCACGAAATTCATTCAGTTAACTTTTCTTACAAACACAAAGCTGACATTGAGTTTAAGTTTATTTTGAAAGTTAAAAAAATTGAGAACAACTATGTCTTGAACATTGAATTTGATAATAATGCAGATGAAAATAATTTTTGTAATCTATTTTTAGTCTGCGCAATCTATAACAATTCGAGCGCATTGATTAAGATTTTCGACACTATTCATGTAACGGAGACCTCAAAGCTAAATAGTTTTATGCCCTTAACTCTAGGAACTAACGCAATTATTGAGGAATGGGTTTACCAACATGATACACAGTTGTTACTTAACTTAACAATATGCGATCCTGCATATGCAGCTGGACTTTCAATTGAAAAAGGTATTGTTGAAAATCCCAGCATTTGTATGCAGACTGAGTCGAAAATTAAGTTTGATTGTGGAAATGATTGTAAGTTTTTGAAAGATATATCGTGTTTCCTCAGTACTGAAAGTATGAGTGACGTAATAATATCAACGAAAGATAAAAAACTGAATGCTCACAAATGTATACTAGCAGCTAGGAGTACTGTATTCAAAGAACTGTTTACTAAAAAACTAGAAAAGAACGAACATGGTGATGATATAATTGTATTAGATGCAGAAAGCGTTTTAGTTGAGGAAATGTTGCGTTACATGTACATGGGTTCAGTAGAAAAATTGGATGAAATAGTTATTGATTTGTATGAAATGGGGAACAAATACAAGTTGCTGGATCTTCAAGAAACTTGCGTATCTTACATAAATAAAAACATATCTGTTCACAATGCTATAAATGTAATGCTTTTAGCGAGACGTTATGATGTAGATATTCTGTTAGAAACTGTAGTTGACTTTTTTGCGAAGTATGCTGATGAAATCTTAGCAGATGCTGCTACTTCTGAAGCTTTGAAACCATTTTTTGACCTTGAATTCAGTTCAAGTAACTTTGATTTGTAATAATGAGGCGCAAAATTACCGAGCGTTAATTTATAATTACTGAAAATTACTTCAATGTATGTAATCAAATAAAATCCTTTTAACTAGATGTTACGAATTTATTAAAAAATTCCTATCCTATTATTTTTTGTAAAATATTTTTAGATATGAAAGCAATCATTATTTTAATTTTTATTAATTTTATTTGAAAATGAAAAATCATTCAATTATATTGTGTTCGGAACATTACTGGATTTAAAAGACCATATCTTAATTTTTTTTACATTGCCTGTGGTGACATTTAATAAAATTTTCTATTACTGAGTAATATAAATTAATGCAACATTCTTTGAATAGATACTGAATAATTAATTTTCAATGTATTACTAAGGTAATTCTTTCTTAATTTTGGAACTGATTTTTAATATGATTTTTAGCTGATATTTTCATTTGTAGAAGTTGTGTTATGGATAGCGACAGACGCAAACAAAGCAACGAATTTTTGAGGTAAACAAAGCAACGAACGAAGAACTTTTTTTAGCGAGTATTTTTTTCAAACATTCATTGAAAAAATTCATTTAAGCTTGCTTCTGCGAAAATAAGATTTACACTATCTTTTTTTTAAGACCCCCTAATTAACTGTAAGTTAGGAACAATGCCGAGCCGTAGGATACCGAATGCGCTCATAATAAAAATATAAAGTTTTAGAATGTTCAAATTTTCTAAAGCAAAACGATCGCTAGTTCTTATGATTTATTTGCATATAAACAGATTTCCAAAGATTAAGTAACTTTATTTGAGCATCCAGTAATGCAAAATTTGTATTTAATCCATTCTCAATTCGAGACGACACAATCAAATGTTTCTATTCTTTCATCGTTTATATAAGACACCAAGATATCGAATACTCATAAATAAACGCATGAATACTTTTGCGAAAATCCATAAGAAATAATTATTGTATTCTAGATGAAAACATGGATGATAATCTTCAAAAAAAATGTTTATGGGTCTTATTTTCAATATGAATTACGAACATCAGCGTTGGATCCATTATTTCCTTTCGTTGGCTGCGATGATTTGTTGCTTAAGTTGACAAATGTATTAAAAGACCGTCGATACATTCGAAGTATTCGAGAGCCCGTACGCACGCAGATTATTTCGAATTTTATTTTGAAACCAATAGAAATAAAGATTCTGTTATTTTTTATCATGTAATATTGAGCGATAGAGACAAAAAGCCAATACTAGCCTCAGGAATTTGGCACCACATACGCTACAATGATAAAAGACCTGAAAATTGATGCTTTGAAAGCATTTGCATGTGACTTCGGAAATCCTTATGTACATTTATATTTTGTAGACAATTCTGTGTCAGTTGACAATTTATTATGAATACAAGCTCTACAGTGAGCTTGAAAGAACTAGATCCTTCTAAACAAAATTGTTATTGTAGCTTGAGCGATAGTTTTTTTAATTTATTAAATAGTAAATTATTAACAAATGCCACTATTATTGCAAAATATAAAGAGTTTGAAGTTCATAAAGCTATCCTTGGTGCTAGAAGTAGCTACTTCTTCACTTTATTCAAACATAAATTAAGGAGGCTCGATGGTTTTTAATAAAATTGTAGATTTCCTTCAAACTTTAACAAAACTTACTTCAACTATCGAACTTTTCATTGGCATAAAAAAATGGGGGGTTGACGAAGAAAATAACAAGTTATCGTCATCCCAAACTGTAAACTTTTAACACTTGTCTTATGGGAATGATCGCGTAAGTAGACATTCAAATAGATTTTTTGTTGCAATAAAATTATAGATTGTCACAGAAAACTAGCTACGTGTAGATAATGTAGCGGCCAACATTTTAATATAAAAAAATTCACTGGTTGACGATTTGATCTCAAAGACAATCATAATGCCATGACTCAAGCTCGAATACATTGTGGGATGCGCCAGTGCCGTGAGCGGCCGGCCGTGGAGGGCGGCCGTAAATGTTATCGCTGACATATCTAATTACTATCACAAAAATTTTTATAGTTGAGTTTATAGAAGTTAATTTGGGCACTATACACAAAATTTTAAACACTAAAACCACCAATATATTAGAGTTAATATTGGAACCCCCAACTTGCTACGGCACCAAACCATCGAGACTCCTTAATAGGGAAAAAAACGAGCCACGCTTACCTTAAAAACAAATATGGTCAGTTAATTAGTTTCGAAATTGCCGAAAATTTCATAAATTACATGTACACAGGTGTAATTGATAATTTTGAACAATGTGCTATTGAATTATACGAATTAGCTCACATGTATGATATGGATGCATTAAAATCAGAATGCATATCTTATTTGGAAGGTATTATAAATGTAAATAATGCCACGTTACTGTTGGTTATAAAGTATGACATAAAAATATTGTTGAGTGCAATTTCAATATTTTTTAAAAAACATGCCCAAGAAATATTCGATAGCAACAACTTCAATGCCCTTATGTCGCTAATTTGATTTTAATATATTGTTTCCAGATCGTTATCAAGATGGATCTTATAAATGTTATAGATAGCCAAGATAATACAATCATCACATTCGTAACGCGCTGTTTGATAATTCTTGATCAATTTTCTTTACGAAATGAGTCTCGTGAAACTGCATCTCATTTATTTTGCATAAAAAGTACATCGGGCTTGGAATACCCAGATCTTTTATTCAGAAGAATTTGATTCCAATATCATAACCCTATATTATAGAATGTATTCACCAAAACCCATACTAATCACATAATATAATTATATAATAATTCAAGCTTTGATCTGGCGTGCATACGCCATTTTCTGCATGACATTCACAGTATATTGCATAGTTAAATCTTCGCCGATGTTCATATAGCGTAAAAGCGTGCCATCTGCAATCGGTTTCCAATGTACAGGTAGTAAATCCGATTTTTCTATCGTTGGCCTCCTTTAAATTTTATTGCATAGAACAGATAAAAAATCCATGTACTTTAATTTAAATAATATAACGTTCATCTCATACCCATATATAGCAAAATTTGTCCACATCTCTGTCATCTGTTCCATGATTTTATAATTCGAAGTTCCTTTTTTATGGTGTTTTATTCCTTGTTGCTTGAAGATCTCCATTTTGAAAAGGTACGATATCTCATCTGCCAGACTTGGTCCTCGGTCTGTTTCATGTAATAAATATTTGTACTTTTTCATAAACTTCAGAACTCGTATGAACTTATTTAGTACATAGCCCAAACTAGATTTTTTCAGAATGAATGAAAATAGAAATATACTAATCGTTGATAATAATTTGTCAAACCGACACTTAAATCGTGATAAATCGTAATTAGTTTGTACGCGTTACTTTAATAGTTACTATTATTGAATTAGATGCTACTCAACATCTAATTCAAGAATATATATATATACAAATTAGAGGGTGCTTTTAGCTACTTCGATAGTAATTTTAACCTTTAGTAATTTCTCTTTTTTGAACAATTAACGTTAACTTCAGCTGACTTACCATTAGGCACATCCTTTACATAGACGTTATGAAATGCATCTGGCGAATCGTAATCGAATTTGTAAAGATATGTCGATGCGGAACTTCGTTCAGCTTGAACTTTAGCAAATCTAAAAACCGCTAGGTGAAAGAACATATCACTAGCAAAATCGACGTAATTAGCTTGATTATTCTCGCTTATTCTCTCATTTTTGTAATACAAGCGTTTGACTTGCATCGGGCTCAAATCATAACGGTCCAAATTCTCTTGACTGTTGTACCCAATCATTTTTTGAAAATCTTGATTGCACTTGGAGAAAAACTCCGCTCTCGTGTTACCCTTGTTAGTGAAGTGATCTAATTACTCGAGGATATCATAAAAGTTATTTCTTATTTACGCTGTACCTGCTAAAAATACGATGCCATCTCGATCATTAAAACCCACGAGAGATGGTAAATGAAAACCTTGATCAGCAGCTATATAACGATCGACCGGCATAATCGGATTTGAGGATTTGCTATCGATTCCTGGACCGAAAGGTTTATAATCCTTCGCGTAGAAAAAAAATCATAAAACAAGCACTATATATCTAATCTCTTACTTGGTAAAAACGAAAAAAAAATGAAAATTTACCAAAATATTCCACAATTGAAGAAAAGCAGCAAGTAAGTCCGCAGCATCGATTGATTTCAAAAAACTCTTTATTTCTTCAGAATCCACCAAGTCTTTACCTAATAGAGAACAGAGCTTAATACCGTTTGCCCTGGGGTTAACAACGACAGTCCAAGGGTTGTATGCAACAGCGCTGTGACATATGATTTTATGCATCAAACCTAAAATAATAAATTAAATATCGGCAGGTGTTAGCGATGCTCAGATATTTCGCGTTCAAACAAAATTTAGTGCCTTTCATTGACGGCGACAGAGCTAAGAAATGGGCAGTCGCTCCTCCTTGCGCGTTGCCACCAAATGTAACGTTTCCAGGATCACCGCCAAACACTCGAATATTTTGCTGAACCCACTGTAGAGCCATTACTACATCTCGGAGACCTTGATTTCCTGGAGCAACTTCGTCTTCCAAATTCAAAAATCCTAGACAGTGATATTTCATATCCCATGTTGAAATCATCGTGAATGGTAATAATCATTGTTTGAAAATAGAAGCCATAATCACCTAAGACACCAACTCTAAAACTAACAGTTACCAGAACAATGTTTTTCCTGATCAAGTAATCCGGTCCGAGATATCGGTTACTAGCATTACAAATCGCAAAATTTCCGAATGGAAGCCATATTATAACCGCTTTCTTTTCATTCGGTTCGTTAATCACGCGAGTAAAAACGTTCAAATGAAGACAGTCTTCATCGAAATGAGAGGTTTCTGATACAAAGTCGTATTGACAGCAGACGGGACCGTAATTTTTGCAATCCACTATTCCTGGCCATTTTTTAACTGGCACGGGGTCCTAAAATAAATTGGTATAAAAAATTGCACAGTGCAATGTTTAAATTCTTCTAAGGTAGGTGGACCCTATTTGGGACTATACCCAATTTCGGACTAATGCTTGAATTTTGAGTTTACGCGTGCTATAGCGGCACGGCGCTGTGGCATTATGTTCGTATTATCAAATAATGAAAGTTCCATAGGTTCAAATCATCCCCAAAGACGTAATCTGTTTTGCAGCAGCTGTTTTGTGCTCAGACAACCAAATTTTTCAGCTCATTAAATTTCCACTTTAATAAATATGTATCATTTAAGTTAGTCTAACACATCTAAACATAAAACTGCGATGTACCATTCGACTTGCCTTCTGTCACCCTTTCAAAAGCACTACCCTGAAATTTTCTAGCAGGTAAATGCTTATTCAAATGACACGCCAATTACTATGATCTTTCGAACGCTTTCGATTGTACCCAATTTGGGACTACATTGAAAATTAATAATGGATTATGAATAAACATCACAAAAATGGTTTTTCACGTTCATGTCTTGAATTTCTGTGAATAATCAAAGACGAAACTTGACAGTCAGTCAAAATAAATTTACTTATTCCACTTATCAATGATAAAATATCGATTTTCGTGATATTTTTGAAAATTAATGTTTATACGTAACTGTGGCATTGCCAGATCATGCTAATTAGCTTATAATACTTGAAAAGTGAAAAATCTTGATGTTGTAACTTACTTACACGTATCGCGCATGATTCAGATACTAAAAAATGCCCTTTTGTCAAATAGTCCCAAATTGGGTGCAGTATCTTTTCATGCCAAAAAAAGTAGGTTCATTCAAAATGCAATGAATCGGGCTAGCATTCATCAAAAAAATCGTGCGACGGCTCATTTTAAAGCTGCCTTCATAAACTTTAAAATGATGCCCCGCACGTTAAGAAATTTATTCATAGTAAAAAGATGGGTTTGAAAAAAGTAGTCCCAAATTGAGTACACCTACCTTATGTTTAAAATTTATGATTGTGCATTTACCTCGAATCTTAAATCACCGATCGGTGGTTCTGCGTAAGGAATACCTTTAAAAGCGTAATAGTCAAAGCCATCCTCGTGCTTCTCAACGAGGCCACTTACGCGACCACTTTGCAATTCTACCACCGGATCAGACATGTTGCTTGCTTGACAGAAGTAACTGAACTACGATTGCTTCATTGCAATCAAACTGAAATCGGCAAGTGACACCTCATTACTGCATGTCAATCAGTAAATAATCTTTGGAAAAAAAAGTAATTCTACTCGTTTGACGAAAGTAGAGCATTATTCAAAATCTGAAGTTTAAAATGACAGTTCGATTAGAAATTTAAAAAAAAATACCGATTATAGTTATGATTCTCATTATTCGAAATCAGAAGGATAACATGACAGTTCAATTAGAAATTTTTAAAATATCAATTATAGTTATGACTATGACACGTAAGCAAATTATCGGCAGATAAAAACATTTGAGCATCGATACTTATTTTATCGGAATAATTTTTTACGTTTTGGGTGGGTGAAAAGAAGCTTTTATTTGGCGAAAAATGGATGTATCTTTTCATATTTTAATTGCCAAAAATTATTTACAAAAATTGAGACGATTATTTATTCATATTTCAAATGACCAAAAAATCTTGACCAAAAAATCTTACAAATTTAAATCAGATCATAAATATACAAGAATATATTGTTAGAGAGCGTAATTCACGTTATACTATTGCAAATAATAAATCTATAGAAAATGAATTGAGTGATAATTTTTTGTATTGACATTCCTTTAGTGACATTGTGTTTATAGGTACTGTTAAATAATGAAAGTTCCAATGATTTAAATCATCTCCGAATACGAAATTCGCTTTACGCGAGCTATTTTATGCCCTGAATGAGCACATTTTCCAACTCTCTAAATTTCCAATACCCGGATATATGTCATTTTAACTAGTCTAATATGCCTAAGCATAAAATTGCGACACCATTCGATTGATCTTCTTTTACGCTTTCAAAAGCACTCATCAAAATTTTTTTTAGTGCTTAAATAAGCCAAATGCTGCCCCAGTTACTATTTTCATTCGATTAGAACCTAATACCGACACTTTCAAAAATCCTATATAAACGATGGGTAAAAATTTTAATTACATTTTTCTTAATAGAGTTTTGCATTTCTTTGTTCAAATAGTGAAATGAAAATTTAAAGAACTAAAAAAAATTCATTTCGATCAATTATCACGGTATAATGCTCAATTTTTAGTTTATTTTTTACACCATTGTTGATAAATGTTGATACCGAAAGTTATTTTTCAGTATCAAACAATATTTTCATCTGCCAAAATACTTTTTTCTTAAAGTGGCGGTATTAGGTACACTCATTTTTTTACACCAAAAATAAGAGTCTTTCTTCAAAGTGTGATAACTTGGGTTGAACGTACATTAAAAAATTCGCTCGTGGTAAAAAGTTATGGCTGTTTAAAATTTTAGTGGCGGTATTAGCTTCTCGTACCTTATTTGTCGGAAATTGAATAATTTCATATTAGATTGTTACGAGGCAACTCGTACCCTCATAACTAGCGCCGAGAGAGTATAGCGATAGTGCGTGGACGCATGCACACACGTGCTACCATACACGCATACAATCGTCAGAGTGGCCACGTGATCGCGGCACGCGACACCGAGGGTATGTCGCGATAAGAGAACGAGAGCTCGAGGCTTTTGCGTACGTGCGCTCGACAAGTGCGTTTCGCTGCTCCACGCCTGTGGACCAACGAATCGCACCTCGTGGCTAGGACGAACTTGGCGTCGCGGCCGAGTTCCAGCAGACCTGCTTCCCTGGGTCCCGCTGCGGCGAGAAGCCCTTCCAGCGAAAGCCTGTTCCTGGAAGTAAAACCCCGTGCGCAGTTCGAGGAACACAGGGCGCGGAAATACTGCGACAATCGAGCCCCGCGATGGGCCACCTCCGTAAGTAGTAACGTCCGTTGCTCTCTCTCTCGACTCGCGCGCGTTATTTAGCGAGATACTTCAGCGGAAGTCATCTCTGCGGCCACTGCGAAAGGTCGTATCAGGGCCTGTCTTTCTAATAAAACAGTCCAGTACCAAGCGTACTTCTTGTGACTACCTTTATTGGGACTTTAAGACCTTGACCTTCTCTACTACCTACGCCGGAAGACGGCGGGTAAGAACCACGCCGCATCCGCGGGCCGATGGACACTTTGTCGATCGGCAATCATCTGAGCTATATAGTTAGAGTATAAACCCCGTTGTCTTGTAGAGGGGCCCTCTTCCTTGGCACGAAAGTTCGCGGGTGATCAAAGGGCCAAACACCTCTATAACAAGATAAAGTATATTTATAAATTTATAAATGAACACAAGTTGAATAGTAGTATTAATTTTAGTCCTTATATATTTAAATAGTCTTATAAAATGCGAAAAAATTTCAAAACAAGTTTCGATTTTTTCGATTCAATGAAACATTACAGTATAATGTAGAATGTAAAAAGCCAAACTGAGTGTATATTGTATTAAAATTTACTTTTAACAATGGCAGAATTAAAGATTGCAAAATAAGCGTGATAACGAATATATAGAAAAGAATTGGCCGGAAACATTCGTTTGCCCGCGAGGTTCATATTTTTTATCGTAACTTATTTTTGTCAAGGGCTCGTACGGTAAAGAAATATTGACAACTTCACGCACAACCTTTTGTTTACTTGCTCATGATAATTTGTTTTCACCACATAACCTTAGATCGATCTAAGAGTACACGTATACGACTTTGGAAAAACGGTCAGTGATTCAAATACATTTCCGCAATCCTTAATTAGGTACATGAAATATTTTTTTGTAAAAAAAGCTGTTTCGTCGGCTAAATCAAAGAACTTCCACCTTACTTTTATAATTTCATAATATATTTTCAATCTATTTTGAAATATTGATTTCGAGATGAAAGTTAATTATCGTTTATGTTAACTTTACTAACTTAGAAGAAATGCTAGTTATTTCTTGCAAAATCAACAGCTATTATCGTACGGGTTTTAATATTAACTTGAATTCAATATGTTACCAAATTCTATAACTTTACGAAATTGTACTGCATTTTTTTTCGTATGGCATACGATTGAGAATCAGAAAATAACGTGTTCATAACTAATAAGCAGTAGAATCATTGTGATATATTTCTCATTTCAGATAACATTGCAACAATATCGGCAGGACTGAGTTACTACGCATCAATGTTATATATTTCTACAAATCTAACCAAGATACAGTAGTACAAGAGATATATCACTCTCTCTCTCTCTCTCTCCCTCTTGCACGTCGCGACATTTTTTGTCATATACAAAAATTATATACGCAGAAGAAGTTGCTATACAATTCGCTTGCTAAGAGTGATTTCAAATAGGTAAATATATTTTAAAGTTCAATTAATATATATCTTCGTATTCGAATCATTTTTAAGGCGTGTGGAATCTGGAGAGGTATTTAATCTTGTCGATACAAAAATTCAAATAGTGGTTTTTAAAGCCGTTTAGTAATTATTATTGAATACATCAACGGCTGTACATTTGCGACAATAAGTAAAAAAATAGTTATTACATTCCAGATGAAAATATGGACAGCGATCTTCGAAAAAATGTGTTTGGTTATTATTTTCAATACGAATTATTGACTTCAAATTTAGATAATATTTGTCACCATCCCCCTCATCCCCCTCGTTATTTGGAAGAAAAATTAACGTCTTTCGAACTTACGCAACAGAATGAAAAAATTGAATGGAACTTACACGTGAATAGACAGCTGACGTCGTATTATAATTGTGGATCATGCGTTTATGCAGACTATTTGAACTTCGGCATTTCAAAAAAGTCAAACAATGAATGTCTTATATTTTATCATGCAATATTGAGCGATAAAGATAAAAAGTCAGTACTAGCATCGGGAACTGGATTCATCACGTCACATGCTAACATATTGGCGGATATTAAAATTGATGCTTTGAAAGCTTTTACATGTGACTTTGGCTACCCATACGTACATTTATATTTAGCAGACAATACTGTTTCAGTTAAAAATTTATTGAATACGACTTCTACCGTGAGTTTGAAAGAAATAGGTCTTTTGAAACACAATTATTGCTGTAGCTTGAGCGATAATCTTTCGAATCTATTCAATAGTGAGTTATTAACAGATGTCGTTGTCATTGCAAAAGATAAAGAATTCAAAGTTCATAAAGCTATCTTTGGTGCTAGAAGTAGCTATTTTGCTGCTTTATTCAAAAATGATTTATTAGAAAAGAAGACAAGTCGCGCGTACCTTAAAGATAAATGTGGTCAGCTAATTAATTCTTGTATTGCTGAAAATTTCATAAACTACATGTATACAGGCGCAATCGAAAATTTTGACCAATATGCTATTGAATTGTACGAATTAGCTCACATGTATGATATGAGTGCGTTACAGTCAGAATGTATATCGTATTTGAAAAGTATTATGAACATCAATAATGCTACAACTATATTATTATTGGCTAAAAAATATGATATCAAAGATTTACGTAACGCTATTTCCTTATTTTTCAAGGCGCATGCGAAAGAGATATTTGATAGCAATAACTTTAATGCATTTATGGCGTTAATTTGATCGTAGTCTATTATTTTCAGATCATCATCAATATGGATCAAATAAATGTTATAGATAACCAAGGTAAAGTCATACATTTTGGAACTCGCTGCTCATTGATTCTCGATCAATTTTCTTTGCGAAATGAACCATATGAAACTCCGTCTCAGTTATTTTGCACAAAAAGTTTATCGGGCATGGAATACAAATTCGTTGCAAAAGTGCATAAAAATGGTGATTATAATTTACAAATTGATTTTCTGGGTGATTATAAGGAAGAAGACTTTGAAAATTTGACATTCTTTTACATGACCTGCGATAAAATAGGTAAAATAGTTGGTCCTGGCCAATCAGTAAAATCATTCAATGTATCTCGAAAATGTTCAATCAATTTAATGTCAGATGGAGCATTTAAAAACTGGACATTTTCTCATGATGCCCCGCTTGTATTAGTTTTCTACATTATTAACCACTCGCCTGTATCTGGAAAACATGGGATTTTGACTGATATTAAAAAAAATTCGGGCTTACTATCGACTCATTCTCACTCTCTAACTGAATGTCAAATATCAACTGATCTATCAAATTTATACGAAAAAGGTGATCTCAGTGATTTCAATATTGTAACAGAAAATAAGACCTTTAATGTTCATAAATGTGTCCTAGCTGCGAGAAGCACAGTATTTGCAAAATATTTTGAAAAAAATGAGAATAATCATACTACTATGACGCTGAATGTAAAAAGCGATGTTGTGGAGGAAATGCTGCGATTCATTTACACTAACTCTGCACAAAAATTAGAGGAATTAGTCGTTGATTTGTATAATATAGCAAAGGAGTATACCTTACGAGGGCTTCAAGACAAATGTGTGTCTTATATTATAAAAAGCGTTTCTATCGATAACGCGATGAGTTTATTACATTTTGCAAAGAAACACAACGAAAAGACTTTACTGAGAAAAATCACGGAATTTTTTGTGGAAAATACCGATCAAATTTTAGATAGCAAAACAACTGACGAATTCTTGAAACCGCTTCTTGATTTCGAATTGAGTTTAAGTACTTCCGAATGTTCAAATAAGTAATAAAATATTTCTAAATGTGTTCAATAGTTGTAAGACTCACTGACAACATATTATGCATGTAACGAAATCATTTTGTAATTGTATTTTTTCCAAATAAATTCTGAATAAAATTTTTAAAAAATTTCTTATTTCAAGTCAATGGTTATAGATGGCTATTCAAGAATAATTGTTTGTAACTCACACAAAACTATAACCAAAATATATCAATGATTAGTTATATTTAACTTGAAAAAAAAAATTCATCTAAAAACATCTTGACCCTACAGCCAAAAGTCCTTACCATTGTAACCTCCTTTCCATTGTACTCGCCTCGAAGAAAAATGACGTATAGCGCTCGTAAGAGGTTACCCAATTCTTCACATAAAATATTATTGTAGTTTTTCTCTTTTGGGCGCGCATGGAGAGAACAAAAAGATAGACGATTAAGACGAATCAGCGCGAGTGAAGAAAAAAAGTACTAGAAAAGAGAGAAATGATGAAAGTCCAGCGTTGAGGGTGGAAATGTAACTATCTGCTTTTTTTTGGAAGCTTTTCGCGGAAAGCTATCAGTCATGTCAAAATGGAGTAATAGCTTTTGCTGCTCCTTTTTTATTAACAAGAGATGCTATTGTACGCTGCAAATGGCACGTAGCTATGTTTTTGAAGAATAGATAAAAATGACGATATTACAATAGAAAACCATTATTTTTCTTTTTGATATGAAAATAGTTCAATTTTTTTGTTCCTATTTCCATTGTACTAATGTTATATCTCTTTGATCACTTTGCTAACAAGCGAAATCGCATCTTCGTTTAGTTATCGAAACTTCATACACCGAGCTTTAAATAAATCGTGGAAAAAAGATAAAAGCACGCATTCACTTGCACGCAAGCCCGCCGCGCGTCAGTCAGAGGATAACGAGTACACAGAAACATCCGCGCATATACGAAAGGAGAAAAAAAAAAGATTCATCCAGCCGGAGGGCAAACGCCACCTGCGCGAAAAGTTTTGCGCCGCAAATAAAAAAAAAGAGAGAGAAAGAAGAGAAGAGGATCCCAAAATACGGGAAACGAACGGCGGACCATCCCCCTTTATAAGTGCTCGATGCTCCGGCTGTCTCGATACTACCCGCGACATGAATTTTAACGCGCGCGAGCGCAAAAACTTTTTCCTTATAACCGCTCGATCTGCTTACTCCGCGAGCTTTTTTTTTTGTACTCGCTCGTCTCTCGGTTTCCGTTCTCTTTGCGTGGAGATGCATTATTTTTCTTTTACTCGCGCGCGCGCGTGCTTCCGCTCAACTTTCCTATACCTCCCCAGAGTTCTTTCTTGCTATTGCAACGTGAAGTTTGTACATTTTAAAGCGGATTTTCGAACGTAACTTGCAAGTTGAGAGATGATAGGTAAAGAGTTTATGTTTTTCTTTTTTTTTATAAATCTTCTTGGTAAATCCGGTAAGAATATAAAAAGTCATTTTTAGCGGAAAGTGTACAAACGTTTCCGTTTGTTATTTTTATTCAGTTTTAAAAATTGAAATTGAAATGCAAACTAATTTCTGTAGAGTAGGAATTTTTTAATCAATCGCGCGATTTCCAAGTGATAAAATTATCTGCTTAAGAATTTTTCATCCAAATTTAACTTGTATCAGACCAAGCAAAGCATTCTAACTGTTATTATTTGTTTAAAACTTTGTGTTGATAAATTGAAAAGTGCATAATCGCTCCTTACCAAAGTAAATTATTATCACCTCAGAATCTCTTTAGTACTGACCTGAAACAAAATGAAAAAAAAAACCATTAAAATTACGCAATAAAATCTTTCCATTATTTTGCAAGTAAAAACAACATTAATATCAATCTTAATAATTTTTTCACACTAATCCTAAAAAAATGCGATAATAATACTCTCTTTCTCTGAAAAAAAACCTCCGTCGTCTTTACCTTTTCAACGATATATATCCCCAGACGCCATGCAAATACAAACCAAGAGAGACGACAGGGTCGTATAAAAATAGAGCTCACCCGAAAAAAAAAGAAAGAAGGAAAGAAAGCAACAGAACAAATAAAAAAAGAAAAAGAACCGCAGAAAAGACTGACGCTCTCGCGACACATCCCGCACCGCGAGCGCGCGCTCGCGCAAAAAGGGAATAAATAAAAAGGACGCGAAGCATCTTTAACGAGCGAGCGTAGTAGTAGGTCCCTCGAGAGAACGACTCGATATACATGTCATGCTTAAAGCTCATCCGATATACCGAAAGTACTTCTAATGGTGTGTCTCCGCGAGAACGTGAGTTTATTCTCTTTCACTCTATTATTCATAAAATACGAGAAAAAAAAAAGAAATTATTTATTCCTTTGTATTTTACAATAAAGCTCGTTGACCATAAAGCACAATGTTGCTCAGTCATCTATCAAAAGGGAAAGACACATCCCGCGCGTAATGCAAAAATCCCGGCTTTTCGAAGCCATATACACTCATGTTAGTATGTGTGTGTGTGTGTGTAACGTACAAAAGGGGTTCGGAAGGTTCTTTCTTCTTGGTTATAATACTTCCGTAGACAAAGACGTCTTGAAATTTCGCGCCGATATCTCTTCTATGGTTTCCCTCTCTCTTTCGATGCGTGTTCATTATTCATACGCTATGGGCCAAAAACTCGCGTGACGCCGCGCGTAAGCTTCTTATCGAAATCCTGTAAGATGACTTTTTTTCTTCTTCTTCTTCTTACCGCGGCTTCGTGGAATTAATTATTTGCGAGATATATTGGGATTAGGCTTATACATCATTCTCGGTAAGATGAGAAACAAAAAAAAATTGTGTTTCGAACAAACGAATGCATTTGAAATTTCTGCCGCGCAAACTATATACGAGATTTTATAGATCTCGAAAGCTTTCGAAACCTATTAGCCGCATCCCTGCAAAGTGTTATTCGCGGCGATAAACATTTATCGTCGTGCAATAAAAGAACAAAAAGCTCGGCGCTTCGAACAGAAATAAAATTCAGCGAGAGAAAGAGAGAAAAAAAAGCTTCACGCGCGATTGCGATCGATAAAAAAGCTAACTAATAAAAAAAAAGAAGAAGAAAAGTGTCTCGCTGCAAACGAGAAAGAGAAAAGTTGAAAAGACACGCACACGTGCAATTTGCTGCTGCAGCAGCAGGGTTATATATGCTAAATGCAGAGACTTTCCAAAGAGAGTCGTCCATTATTCTTCGTTGCAATTACCTTGGGAGCAGCTCGCTCGCGCTTCGTGGTCTTTCTCATAAATGCGCGTGTGACACTTGGCGGCGAGGTTCTCATCCTCTTTTCCCCTCCTTTTGGGAGACGACGACGGCGAAAGTATACTTGAGAGATTTGCATTCGTCGGCCGCCAAGAGAGAGAGAGAGAGAGAGAGAGAGAGAGAGGCTGAGACGAAGAACTTAAACTCTTTCTCTCTCGCGTGTGTGCTGCTGCTACTTTTGCAAATGCGGCTTTGTGCGTCGCCCAGCGAGCGTTTTATATATATTTCTTTTTTTTTCGCGCTCTGATGGGCGTTTTTAGAGATGCGAGTTGACCGCCCGGGCAAGAGGATTTTTCCTCATGCGCGAGAGCAGCTGAGAGCCTTTTCATTTTTCATGAGATCCTTATACGTGTGTTCTTCTGTTGCTGCTGCTGCTTTGGGATGGACGTGCATCTCTTTTGACGGAAGTAAGAACCACTTTCATGCTAAGGAGGACTTGCTACTCTTCCAATGTTTAAATTGTTACTTCCGAGTGAAGAAGATTTATACTCCTTTTTCTCCTTTTTTTTGGTACAGTGAATAGAATTTTTGGACTCATTTTTTTTTTTTCAAGCTAGAGCGACAATGTGGCAAAAAATTCGTGAGTTAAGATTGTGCAATAATAATCAGACAAAGATATTTAGACGAACACCTAATAGATATATCTCTATTGCAAAAATCAATAATCAAACTGTATAGGATTGTCATCTCATAATTTAATTAATTTTCCGAAAAACATGATTTATCATACAATCAGACTTTGTCATCTTCCTTCAAAACAATTATCATGAATTTCTTGAAATTTACAACAGCAAGATGTAAATTTTGCTCGTCCGGATGATATTTCGTTTTCCTTTCTCGTTTGGGACATACAGAATTATTAATACCAATAATCGTCTCGCCTTCGATTAAAAGCGGGCTGCCGCAGTATCACCCGAAAAATAGTATGAGTTTGTTTAATACACATACGCATTCGTGTCAGAAATTAACAGACTTTTTTTGTACGTACACATCCCAAAACAACGAATGGCTGAGCATTGGTACAAAAAAATTTAGAAGACCAAGATGAAAAAGCTCCTCTGGTATTATTTAGACATTCATCGTCGCTCAAGACTTTCAATGATGCCACTTTCATTAATTGAGGCATCTTTGAATTTATATCGATACCCCAGCCAGCAGTTACAGCATTTTTTCCAAAGAGATCAATTTTCTTTTCGAATGACATTTCGGCTGGTCGTATACTTGTTTTTCTAAACAACTAAATCCAAAGAATTATGGCGAGTTTCCGAAGAAAACTTTATTTTCAGCATTTACCTTTATTATTGAAATGTCGTGATTGTATTTTCGCAAAATAGTAGCATCGCAATAAAGCCATTCGTCGCAAGTTATCCAATACTTGACTTCGTGATTTTCAGCTTGACTTTGATCGTGAGATCCCATTTTGATAATAAAATCGCTAATTCTAGCAAATTGTAACTTGCAACAATGTGCTGATGTTAAAATATGTTCCTCGGTAATTAAAGTACCACCGCAAACATGTTTTTCTTTGTAACTTGTGTTTTTTTTAAATACCAATACTGATGGATACTATGAATGGAAATTCATTCTCGTTTGCTTCTCTGACATTTGGGCCTATTAGAAGATTCGCGCAACTAATGCTAAAACCTAAATATTTTTTTGTAATAATAGAATCAAATTTTGATATTGAAACCAATTGTTAATGCAAAGACATACTCAGTATTATCGGTAAGAAGTGTTGAAAATAGTTCCATCAACATTTCGAGTGATTTTGAAACGTTCAGATGACAGTCACGCGAAAAATACCTGCGGCTGTTAGTTGTGAAAAAGCACTGTTGGCGATAAAAAATGAATAGAAGTATTTTAAATACTTCATATTTTCCTTATTACTTTTTTCGAATATACATCTAAATTGGCTATTCGAAAAAAAAATTGACAATTAAATAACTGATAATGTCGAGTAATTTATGGATCAAAACAACAAATCAAAAACTCCCCTCCAAACCCTATTTTCCATTTCAAAAAACACACAGACACGAACAGTAAATCCAAGCCAACGTACACATGCTATTGGAAGTTCAAGCCACCCCAAGATCGATGTGACGCGGGTGTCAGGCGTATAGTAACCAGATCAGCGTAATGAGTCGGAAAGAAGGGGAAAGAAGAAGCTCTCTCAAGAGAGAAAAAAAAAACGAGAAAGCATCGAAGACGTTGCCGAGCACATCTAATCTCCGAGGCAGAAGCCAAAGGAAAAAAAATCGCGCGGGATCGAGTTCCATTCCGTTAGTTCCCCGGTGGCCAGCAATTACAAGTCGACGACGTTTCATTCGGGGAAGGTGCCACTCGAGAGCCACTCGACGTACACCAGCCGCAGCAGGTAACCGCACCGCCACCACCGCTACCCCATTAAGCCCTGTACGAGTTGTGTGTGCAAGCGTTTGCTTCGAGGGTCCAAACAAAGAAAAAGGATAAAATCGATTTCGAGTGGATTGCTCGAGAGAATGGCTTTATTTCGATTTTAAGATTTTGAATTTGTTTTTGGTAATTAAATTATACAGTATGTGAATTGTACTTTCATTCGCGATGACAAATTGTATCGCACACTCGTAGCAACGGAAACTCATCATAATTTGTTTCCTCCAAAGTGTCAAAGCGAAATATCCGTTCGCTAAAAACTTATCTAATTATATGTGACGCAGCAGCTCTCGTATCGTTCTGTCACAACACGTTGCCGAAAAGCTCGCGCAGAGCAACTTTTCTCTATCTCTCTCTCTCTCTCTCTCTTTCTGTAGCTCGAGTAAAATCGCTATGTACAACCAAGTTTTCCCGAGAACAAAATCGAAGTATAAAGAAGTTTGAGAAAAGTCCAGCAAAAAAAAAATATCAACGGGAAATTCGCTACTGCAAGCTCTGTCTTCCATCTCTCATCCGGAAGCTTTTCGTTGCAACGATCGTAGAGGCGACTATAACACGTATAAACAGAACAAGAGAGAGACTTCGTCTTGACCCTCAAGGGGGAAGAAACAATAAGGGGCCTCGGGAATGGCAACAAAAAATTGAATCAGACAATTTAGAAAGGGAGAGTCCACCTCTCGGACGACGTTTTTAGTGAAATTCAGTTATCTGCGAGGGACACAAACACACACACACACACACACACACACACACACGCGCGAAAAACAATCTCTTTGCAGTGGTGGCATAAAGCGACCACCGAGAGCTTTTGTTGCGCGTTATTTTTACGTCTTTTGATGTCCTAATGAAATCCTATAGCGGAGAGGGATGGGAATTATATGTCGTTGAAAGAGATAAAAAAAAGGTGGGGAGGGATGAAAAAGCTACTACATACTGCCATTTTCTTCTTCCTCGGTAGATTGATCTTTACAACGATGGTTTCTTCTGCCTGCCGACAAGATTAAGTGGCTGATGCTTACGTGATGGAGCGCATGTATTGCCTGATTAGTGCTTAATGTGCCAGTGATACGGAATCTCTTTTATTAGGTTTATTTATGGTGATGAGGTATTTTCTATATATACGAGGTTTGCGATGATGTTTTTTTCTCCCTCGGATGCGAAGTAAATTCGCTCGGGTATTAATGCTGCGACTTGCGGCTGGAACGTTAACAGAAAAGTAAATGATAACGTTAATTAGCTTGATGTATTATCGGCGGTAAATGACTTGAACGCAGCTAATTTCATAATGTAACTGTTATAAATGATGTTGAGCAGAAATAATTTTACAAGAGTGAATAGAAATAAAAATTCGAAACAAATTTTCCTGTTGCAAGCTAATATCCTTTCCAATTAGTTCAATTGAAAAAAAAACAAAGTATTTCGTTTAGAAGCACCGCTTAATTAACGAAAATTCGACCGGTGCAAAGGCATTTAAGAAAAAAAAATTACACGAATCGTCGGTAGAATTCAAAAGGGATACAATAGCTATACAGTGTATACATATATATATATATTGTATAGGGTGGAACGCGTGAAAGAGGAGGCGGTGATATCGGCTGCAAATTAGCTTCAGGCGCGCGCTTGCCGAATAGAGAGTTTAAAGGGGCACGCGCGCGTTCCCGAATAAAGGAGGGATCGAGAGAGAGAGAGAATGCGCCGAGGTAACTCGTATATATAGTGTGGCACGCGCGCAAAATAAAGAAGACAAGAGCCAGACGGACGTTGCTTCGGCAAAAAAAAAAAGAGACAACAGAGGTGGATTAACGGCGCGGCTCTAATTAATTTATTTCGATTTGCAAAAAAATAAAATTACTGCGGCATGTTCGAGTGGTAATTAATTGGTTGATGTAGCAATTACTGTTGAATTTGATTGTAGGTGATGTTCGATTGCTCGAAATGTTATTTAGATGATTTATATTTTTTTTTCTGCGAGTTTAGATAATTCATGTTGATTATCCAGTGCACAAGTTACCTAATATCTGTGGCTGCACGGCATAACAACTTAAGTCCATTTTCGAGATTTTGACTTATGTATTTTTGAAATTGGAATAAAATATGTAATATTGCTAAGTTGCTTTCAACGAGTAGTTTAAAAGGTTTGAATTATTATTAAACTCGATATCAATTCCAAAAAAAACGATTCATTAATCATACACATTTTATTTCAATTTCAAAAACACATAAGTCAAAATCACGAAAATGGACTTAAGTCGTTATGCCATGTATAGCCACAGATTATCAAAATCATAATTATTTGTAACATTGACATTAAATTTATAATTGTGCCGCACCAAATCTTAGTTAAAATAGTTTTGTCTTTTTAAAACAAAACGTCCATCTTTTTAGCTACATAACAGAAGCTCAATAATTCGTACAAGATTGAAGAATTGCTAAAAAAGAGAAAGGTAGGTATAGGAAACGTTTTCGGGATAGCGAAAACAGGTTGATCAACGATCGCGAGCGACGAGGGCGATTCAAGAAGAAGAAGAAGAAGAAGAAGAAGGCGAAACGCACAAGTGGGAATCCTTAATCTTGTCTCTCCGGATAATTGAGCTGAGATCGCACGCGCGCACCGAAGCGACGACATTTAGATGTCACGAGCACATGCTGCTACTGTAATTCGTTTCTGCTGTGGGCCTTGTCACTGATTCGATTCGTGTCCCTTTCTCCTTTTCTCTGCCTTTACTTATTGTCTCACGAAAATTGAATCCTCTAGCCTGCACCCCCCCGACGGCCCCGGTATAGTATAGTGCGCGCGCGAGATGCTCTTTTTCACTAAAGCCCTTTGTTTACTCTTTTCTCTGTGTTGCTTTACGGAAGACTATTTTCAGGGGCTGGCTGGCTTGCTGCTATTGCTTCTTCTTTTTAATGAAGTCTGTTTTGCTTGCTGGCTATTGTCACAGCTTTCTTTTCATCTTTATGTTACTTTTACACTGTTTGCGCTCAATGTGATTTCATTCTATGATAATTAAAAGTAGTATAAAACCATATTGTAAACATTGGTTAAATAGTAAAATATTGTGAAACTCCTGAAACGTTATTCACCGATGATTGATTAAAAATCCATACGATCCACAAAAAAAAACTTGATCTCTAGCATCTCTCTCATAAAAGTATATATACATTAAACGTTCAAACGAAATCCCTCGAGGGAGATGAAAAGAGCGAGTAGAGACAGAAGTTAGTTTCGTCGAATAGAAGTATCACCGCACAAATGCACGCATCGGTCGAGATTTTCTAGGTGGCCCAAAGAGACACCAAACGAGATTAATCGCTTCCGTTTTCGTAATCGGATTAAAGCTCGCGAGAGAGAGAGAGAGAGAGAGAGAGAGAGAGAGACTTTAGCCGCGTCCCCCCGAATCGTCCTTTGGTCGCGGTATTAGCAACATATGGTTAGCCGCTAATCTTCCCGACTTTGCTATACCACCGCCGCACGACCATCCTACCACTACGACTTACGACTGTAATACATATGTTGTGCACCACATTCGTATACACGTATATATCTTATTTATAACATTTAGACCAAACGTAAACACCCAGTTATATTCTTTTTTCTCCCTCCGCGCGAGTTTCATTGCGCGTTATATTAATTTTTTACGATCGCACACGTACGGCATATAAGCGCACGCGTTTGCATTTTTGAGAGGCTCAATTTATCGAAGGTCGGACCGACAATTTGTGACTCGTTAATATTTTACGACTAACGCGTTTCACGTGTGTGCCGCGCAATATTCCGCAAAACGACTGCAGTTACGAACATATGCCGTTATGGTTTATCGAGATATTTCGATTCTGGGAAAAAAATATATCTCGCGGATTAATGCGAATAAACAATTACGCACGATGGATCTGATGAATTGGTTTCATGGGAAATTAATGATTTTCGATTGGTTTATACCGCGATGAAAAATGGAATATATAAAATTCAAAGAAATGCTGAAATCAGCGAAAACTTCCCTGCCGCGATAAAGCTTTTCACGTAACTTTCGAGAAATACGCGATAGAAATAAAATATATGGGGCTCAATAATACCCAGAGGAGGAAGAGAAAATTTGAAACACGCACGTCCCAAATTAACTCGCATATTTCACCGGCTGAAAGTACATTATACGCTCCACGAGCGGCGGATATACCAGACTCGCGCAAATTCTTATATATCCGCGTATAAGGAGGGGTTGCTAAAAGCTTGTAGCGACGAATTTTATTGCTTATGACCGATCTCCCCCATGCTCACCTATGATTCATATATATATCTGCTTGTATCGCGTATCGATTTGGAGAAAAAAAAATTTTTTTTTTTCGTGGATTTTATGGTGGATGCGTAGTTTGCTACGATATCGAGTTACGCGACATAAATATTGCGGCGTCGTCGTAAAGTTTGCGAGATAAATTTGCCGGTTAAAATGTTTAAATTATAGAATGATTATGCCGATTTTATGGTTATTTTTCGTGATGCATTAAAATCGTTCGGTATCGAATGGAATACATTCAATGATATACCTATTTTTTTATTGAGTTGTAATAAAAAAGGAAACAGAAGCTGAAACGAAGTAAAATTTTATAACACATTATCTAGGAACTTGATGAACAATCAACAATTAAACAATGTATTTTAATCCAAGTAAACTTATTATTGTATGACAGATTTGAAAATGAGTAATAAAATTTACATTAAAATTTACATTACAGTAAATTTATAATTATCTAAAAAACATATAAAATTACACTTTAGTCCTCTCGAACTCGTTAATTTTCTACATAATAATCGTTCGTTAAAACCGAGGTTAAAACAAAGGCGCAAACAATAGAAAATACGAGCTTCCGCCAAAAGCGTTATCAAAGAATATATCTGCCAAAAAGATAGACATCTCATATGAAGGCACATACGTATATCCTCGTGCGCGCACACACCCTAGCGATTCGTAGAAATTGCACGCATGTCGCGCGCGAGAGAGAGAGAGTATAAGCGAGCCCCTTAGGGCGGCAAGTGAGAGTCAGACCATTAAAGGGTCCGTTTGTCTCTTTGGCGTGTGGCGCGCGATTGGAACAATTTATACGAGGGCGAAATGTATGTGTGTGCGTCACCTCTCTCTCAGTTTCTCGCTCGTCAGATTGCAATCACGTTTTACAGGCTAATCGCATGCGCGACGACGACGACGACGACGACGACGATTTTTTATTGCACTGATCTCTATGCTGCTTCTCTCTTTCTCTTTCTTTTTATGGTCTACGGGGATGCGTCATGGCTTTTGCATATGGAACGCGACACATAATGTTCTGCATACGGATGGCCTTTTTGTAACGGTATATGGCTCTCAAATGAATTTATTTATGAGCTGCTGGGCTTTTTGGGTTGAGTGCAGCTTTTGAATATGTTGAGGTGAATCGTAATGATGGTTTGGGATAGTCGTTCTTAGTTTATTATTTACTGTATTTTGGTTGGGTAGATTTAGACGTATGAAATAAACTGATACTAAAAAGAATCCTGCGTTATTGATTTCACAAATCTACAAAAAAAAACTGATAATTGTATTCAAATCATTTGATTTTTGATTATTCAATCATTCTAAGTAAATTTTCAAACAGCTCCAATAATAATTAATAAAGTAGTTATCGATTGACTCCTAAACTCATCTGAATATTTCATTCCAACATCGATTCAAGTCTTTACACTTCCGATAACTTCCGCGCGATAACCTCCTTCGAATTTTTACAACGCTCAGGCTGTACAAATCGATAACCGTATCTTTTAATTACACCGTCATTGTCTTCGCCAGAGCGAACTGCATGCGCAAAATCGTAAAATAGACTTCTTCAGCTTTGGCTATTTCCCCCGTTACATTACAAGTGCGCGCGGGCAACGACATTTCGTTCCCGATGCCGGAATGTATATCCAAAGCACGGTGTATAGGTTGGAGAAACGCAATAATCCCAAGAACTCTCTCTTTCTCTCTCCGTAAAGTAGAAGTCGCATGAGAAAATTCAATTACGCCCGGCGCTCTACTCCCAGAGATTCCGGAATAAAATTTTATTTCTCGCACGTGATTCGCCCGATATACCACTTAATTCTTCTTTCGTTTCTTTTTTTTGTCATCCCTCGCGATTTCTTTTAAAACACTACACAGCGTTGTTTTCTCGAAGAAAAAAAGAAGAGAGTAGATATTTTATCTTTCATAACCGCAAGCTCTCAGAACGGCTTTCCTGTATGTGCGAGAAAAGAAAAAAGAAATAGTCGAAGATAGAAAAAAAATAAGAATGCCAAAAAAAAAAAATAAAGCGAAATCTAAACGACGACGAAAAGCTCCCTGGGCGTTTATCGCAAGCGCAGATTTCGCCTGCTGGCGTTTATCGCCAACATTCACTTTCTCTCTCTCTCTCTCTCTCTCTCTCTCTCTTTCTCAACTACTGTGCGAGCTTCGCGCATAATTCATTCGCTACCGCGTCTTCTATTCCCGCGGATTCTCTCTCTCTCTCTCTCAGTGCAAAAGCTTTGCTTGCGACTATGGGATTATCGATCGCGACGTGTACGCACCACACCTAGTGGATTAATATTTTATTGTGATATAGTTTCGAGCTTTTATTGTTACGACACGGCCACTTTCATTGAAATATAAAACTCGCATTGTTTTGCGGCCTTATGGGTCGCAGTCGTTTTTTACGAGCGACGCGAAAGGTGTTAAAGACCACACGCCCCGAGAGTCCATTTTAATTTGTCGTTCGGTCACGGGTATTAAAAACGCGTGATGCTTTCTGTGTGCGCGCGCGCGCGCAGAATAGTAATGAAGAGGTATATGATTTTCTTCTTGTTAATGTTTCGGGATATACAGTGTGAAACATTATTTTCTCTTAGGATTGTGCGGGGAACGTTAATCTTTGATTTATACTTAATATGTAATTATTTTTTACAACGTCTTCAATAAAAATGACAAATTATAATATGCGATGATTGTGAATAATATTTTTTTTTCATTTTCGTACAAATAATTTTTGTTATTTCCATCCGAGGTACTTTGCTAGTTTTATCTTACGTAAAATCAAAAATCCATACCGGTTTCTAAATTCCCATCGTCCATTGAAGGATACACACTCATAAAACTTCCCATTCCAAAAAACAGGTTTCTTTGCCGTAGTTCTGTAGATAAAAAAAAGGTATATTCTCCGTGCTGTTTACGAGCCAGTATATAGTAATACCCAATGCCAAGATCTTTTTCTGATCTATACAAGATTAGTTATTTACGCATGAGGCCTCGTACCGTTAGTGGTTTTCCCCGATGCGCGCAGACTCCGATACATGACAGTTGCGCTCGGCAGTTTCAGCGTGTACACCGGTGAATAAAGACGTGTTGTGATTCTCGAAAAGTGAGTAAAGTGTTTCAATTCTTTCTGTACAGTGCCATATTCACAATTTTTTTTAAATAATCATTATTTAAATATTTTGGTCGATCTATTACTATTTTTTAGTATTCAAAATTAATTTAGATTCGTTATTTTTTTTAGAGATTAAATCAAAATGTTGAAGGTGATAGTGATCAGCGTGCTACTATGCATATCTCTAAACAAAGCCGATCTAATGAAAATTCCCGAGCGATCTGTAAACATTGTCAGAGAAATAAAACTGACAAATTCGTACTCATACACCGTAACGATCGATTCGCAACTCTACACAGTTGCGACGAACTTCACGCATCTGCTCGTCAATTCTACAGCTGAAAATTTCAAACCTTGCGTTATCGATTTCGAGGAGCACTCGCTACAAAAGAAAATCCGAGCAACTAACATCAATGGCAAAATCATCGTTTGGGGTCTACGTGCCAAATACGAAGTTGACATTGGAACGAGAATGGATCACACGGTTTTGATAGTCGATCCTTGGCAGTGTAGTTTCAAGGCCGCGTCGACGTTCGAAGAGGAGAGGCCTAACAACTGGTTTAATCCAGGTGAAAATATAGCACAAGTTGTTGCTTACAAAGACAGCTTCGATGTGTTCTATCCGAGTCTACAAACTTGTGCACCTTGTCGCTATTCGATCGACGGCAAAAGGATCGATTTGCAGTATCAACTGAAGCCTGAAGTTCCTGATAAGCCTATTTACTTCCAAATCCAAAGATTCAGCGCACCTGGACTCGAGAATGGCTACTTTTATACTTATAGGTTTGGTCATAATGACGAGTCAGTTATTGAACTGCTTGACGACAATTTCCGCGTTGTCAAGAAGAAAAATCTTCCTCATCAAATACATGCGATGGCAGTCAATCCAGTAAGTTTATGAATTTGAATGATCTTAAAAAATTTAATTTTTTCTTTATCACTTTGAAAACAAATATGCTAGTTTAGTTTTTATAATTTTCGCATATGGAACTAACTTTATTGGTCACAAATATTAATTGAAAGGCGGTTCATTCGCCCATTGTATTACCTAATTGATTACTTAATCTATTTTTTTACAGGCTACTCACCCTGGCGTCAACGTTTGCTACATGACCGCACCGTCTTGGAATCACAACATCAACGATACCATCTATTGCGAAAGCTTTGACAGTGACCTCCAACTATTGTTCACAGTTCGTTTACCTATGTTGCAAGGATACGCGCCAAACTCATTTTCGCTCACAACTGATTCTCGGGGTGACTTGTTCATTCCAACCATCCAATCTCAGCCTCAATCGCGAATTGCGAGGGAGAAATTTGTTAACTACCGGGTTAACTCGACCGGTAGAGTGCTGGATGTTTCGACGGTTCATCAGCTGCCTGAAGATTTCTATGGCTTCTGGGATGTTCATGGATTTTTTGCCGATAACGCGTATTGTACTGAATACAACAATAACGATAGGTACTACAGTGAGGATACTCAAGAATTTGTCAAATGCGTTTCTATTTCGTAAAGTTTTTAATATAATTTACACGATAATCAAATTTTTTAAATGATCGATCACAAGCAGCATTATATGCGTTAACGCATACCACTATTTTTACGTAATATCTTATACCTCGATCTAAAATAAATTTATAATATGTGAGTTGATTGTTTATTAAATAAATTAATAGAACGAAATATTTACGACCGTCTTTTGATGTGAATCTTTAGTCTGATTTATTCTTGATAGCAAAAAAATTGACGTATTTCGCAGAGAGTGAACCAGTATCACGAAACAGCATCTCCTAAATCGAGAATTAAAGTAATAGCAAGTAATCATTTTGGATGTACAACGCAAATAGCAATGCTGTTTTTTATCGTATAATTTACTTTTGTGTCCAATTTAAATTCAATTTTTCATCCGCCAAATCTGCTGCAGCATCTCAAAACAATTATTTTGACTTCAATCCACTATTATACTATCAAATAAAAATAGACGCAGTGAAGTCATTTTTAGTATAAATTCTGCAATCCACTATGTAATAAAATGAGATCAAGTGAAATCAGATAGTATCAAATTTCGGACTTTCGAATTTGTTCATATAGAAATTCAAAATTGTATATAGAGAGTTCCAAATTGAATTATTGCAATCTGCAATATGAGCGCGACGCGCAACTTAGTGGCTAGTTTAAAAAAAAAATGTTCACGCAAACATGTGAATCATTATGCTGGATTATTATAATATTCAAGGTTAACTAAGGTTAACACTATCTTACAGTAAGTCTCAGCGAAATCATTTCATTGATAACGGGTTGAACGTATAAGTAATTTAAGACTGAATTGACGTAATTAATCTCTGGGAAAGACCCGAATCGCTTATCTTCGTTTTTGGGCGATTTCTTTTTTCAATGCTTCGTCAGTTTGCGGAGGTATTACACACAGCATCAATTTGAGAAGTGGCTCTAGCAAGCGTAAGTTATATATTTGAATTTGAAACTTAAATCTTAATTTTGGAATAATTTTTTCGACTCATTTTTATACCTTGCAATACAATGTTTAAACTGATCGTAACAAGCACATTATTGTGTACTACTTCTGTGTACAATAAATGCCGAGGAAAATTTAACAGTAACCAAAGATATCAAGCTTTTCAAGACACTTTTAACAACAATAGTAGACGGCTCGCACCTGTTGACTTTGGCTGCAAATTGGACTCACATCTTTGTTAATTCAATCGACGAACCGACTGCAGGCCCAAGTGGTTCAAGTTTCTGGGGTCCAAAGTTGGTGCTCCGTGGATTTATCTTCAATAAACAATATTGCTTTGAAACTACCAAAACATGGTCTCCATTGGACGATTCGTCGACAGCGGACGAAAACGAATTAATTAAATGCTTTGCAATTTAAATTTTTTATTCAAATAATAGATTTATACTTTTACTTTCAACTCGTTTATTTTATTTCTCAGAAAAATTTATCAGGTGAATTATACATTTTCAACTAACGGCGACGGATATAGTTTTGTATTTATAAATTTTGTAATATAATTGTAGTAAAAATCCTTATCTTCTAAAAATTTCTTATTGTTAATCTCGCTTTCAATTCTTTCCAAATTCAAACTATATGGCATTCACCGACAACGAAGTTTTGTCATACTAAAAGTGTATATACATGTATCAAACGTGTCCCATACAAAAGATATTGAGTTGTAAATTCATAACAAAGATCAATTACAAACAGCGAGCTGTGCCTACCCCAACCATCGAAATTTTTCAGTTGTAATATTTCCAATTTATATTTTGATATTGTATTTATGAATCAATTGATGACAATAACTAAATAAAATATTTGTTAACGAATACCACAATTTTTTCGTAATGCCTTGTACCTCCAAAATAATGTTTTAAATAATATTTTACTTCATTGTTCAGTACCGATTTAGAACAGTCAACATTAATTTTGCTCTATTTACTGTATACTACAACAAAAATGTACATAAGAAATAATCAATGTTATCTCATAGTAGTTATATGCAGCGAAATTATACGTAGCATTATCGGAAAAACCAGATGAACTTATCTTCGTTTTCGAACGGATAAACAAATTTGTTTTCCTTTTCAATGCTTATTTAGTTCGCATAAGTCTAAGCGAGGATCATCGATTCGAATAGAAGCATTCAACAAGTGTAAGTAGTTTAATATATGAATTTCAAAATCAAATCTAAATTTGCGATAAAAGGTAATAGATTAATTTTCTCAGCTTGCACTACAATGTTAAAACTGATCGTGATAAGCACATTATTGTGCACTCTTTTGTGCACTATAAATGCTGAAGAAAATCCAACAATTTCCAAAGAAATCAAACTTCACAAACCATTTTCAACGACAATAGTAGACGGCTCGCACCTGTTGACTTTGGCTGCAAATTGGACTCACATCTTTGTTAATTCAACCGACGAACGTGCTAAAGTTTGTGAAATCGCAGTTGATCGTAAGGAACATCCAATTCAAAAGAAAGTCAAAGCGACAATGCTCGGAGACAAAATCGTCGTCTGGGGCGTACGCTCCAAGTTCAGCGTTAATCGAAGAACAAGTATGGATTATACAATTCTTATTGTCGATCCAAAACAATGCACTTACAAGCCAGTGAAAACCTACGAAGAGGAATTCCTCAGATTTGATGTGAATGAAAATTTACCGGAAGTAGTAGCCCACGGTGACAGCTTTGACGTTTTTTATTCTACTATGAGAAGTTGTACCCCTTGTCGATATTCAGTAGATGGCAAAACTGTCGCTTCGAAGCAGGGAATTGAAGCTGAACCTCTGGAGAAATCAGTCTCATCTCATATTAAATCGTTCAGTAGTCCTGATCTTAAGAATGGGCTTTTCTATGCTCATAATTATGGTAATCAGTCATCGGTGATAAAGCTTTACGACCAAAATTTTAACGTCATCAACCAAAAAAAATTTAAACATAGCATATACGCTGTAGCAGTAAGCTCTGTAAGCATTTCGAAAATAAATATTTTTTTATCTATTTGAATATCTATTTGATACATTGTAAAAATATCGTTTGCAGGGAGATCATCCTAGTATCACCACCTGTTATGCTATATCGATCAAAGATAATCCATTACATGATGGAAAAGTCAATTGTGAACGTTTCGATGCTAATTTAAAATCCGTTTTCTCAACTGATTTGCCTCTGTTGAAAAAGCACGATCCAGCCGCCATATCTCTGACTGTTGATGATGTTTCTAATGATTCCTTTGTCACCGTAAAAGAATCCAACGAATCGGAAAAAATTGATGTATTCAGACTTTACAGGTTTAATTCCACTGGTCAGATTATTAATATCTTCAAACTTCGCGAGGAGACATGGACACAAATATGGAGTCGTGGCAATATGTTGCTTCGTGGACTTATTTTCAATAAACAATATTGCTTTGAAACTACGAAAATATGGCCTATATTTATAACGCCATCGAATGCAGATGAAAATGAATCCATTAAATGTATTGTAATTTAAATTTTCAATTCTAACTATAGGTTTCTACTTTAAAGCTAAGTTTGGAATATTTCAGAAAAAAATTGTTATTTAAATCAAGTACTTTCAAAATATCAGCATCGGCTGCGGGTACTTATTTATAATGTAATTATATAAAAAATTTCTACGTTCTAAAAATTACTCGTTGTGTATCTTAATTTCAATCTATTCCAATCATGTGAGTCTTCACGCCATAATTGATATTTGATAAATTTGGAGTTGAGATGGCATTTGGAAAGAATTATCACAAATATACATTCGAGAACAAAGTTAGCTGATGCACTTCGAAATGATTTCGAGCAGTGGTTTTATCAGAAATGGATAAATATAGCCGGTTGTTATTGGCATAAATTTAGTGAGTTATATAATCAATCGCAAACTAGAACGATATTTTTATTTGTTATTGATTATATAACCCGATGTTTTTTTGGTCGTCATTTTTATATATTTTTTTATAATACGTCTGAAGGGAAATATTCGGAGCTTTTTTGGCGTGAATAATGTATCAAAATATATTCGTGATAAATTGTTTCAAGTCCAATTTTTTCTTCTCTGAAGAATACTGATGTATCAAAGTGGTTCGAGTGAAGAAAATATGTATCGTCAATACTCTACATATTTACTTTTTTTACAACATAAGTATTATTAACATGTTATTATATTTTATATTATTTATTTTCATTTCTATTTATAATCTAAATTGCAACTCATTTACTCAGTCATTTTGAATTATTTTTTTTTTTTTTCGAGACACGTATTCTTTATAAAGCGTGTATATCGAATTGTAACACATTTTATTTTAAGATGTATACTTCAAAAGGTCATATCTATCGTACAGTAGCCACATGCAGCGAAATAATTTCGTCGATAACTCACTACCCAGATTTATTATCTGTCGTATGAAAGTAGAGGTCATCTAACACTGATGTCTTGCAAGTGGTATCAAACAGATTTCGAATGTTTTTACTAATAAGCTATCTTCATTTTTAAACCGAATAAATTGGTGTTCTTTCGGAGAGTCTTTGCAGTTCGTATAAGTCTCAGTTAAGCGCAGCGTTAATTGGAGAAGAGGCTTTCAGCAAGTGTAAGTTAGTCATTTTATTTTAAAAAGTTGCATTGTTTTTTACTATAAATGATGAAGTAATTAATTCATTCTTTAGCTCGTTCTACAATGTTCAAATTTATTGTAATAAACGCATTATTGTGCACACTTCTGTATACATTAAATGCTGAGGAAGTTCCAACAGTTACTAAAGATATCAAGCTTTCCAAACCATTTTCCACGACCGTAGTAGACGGTTCACAACTTCTGACGATTTATTCAGATAAGAAACACATCCATGTAAGTTCGACAGACAACAATGCTAAAGCTTGTGAAGTCGCAGTTGACAATGCGGAGCATCAAATTGATGAAAGAGTCCAAGCGACGATGCTTAGGGACAAAATCATCGTTTGGGGTATACGTTCCAAGGTAGCTGGCGGTAGAACCAAGATCAACTATTCCGTTCTTATTATCGATCCAAAACAGTGCACCTATAAAGCGGTGACTACCCCCGAAGAACAATTTCTTTGGTTTGACGCGTTAAAAAACTTACCTGTAGTAGTTGCCAACGGAGACAGCTTTGACGTATACTATTCCACTATGAAACACTGTACTCCTTGTCGGTACTCAGCTGACGGTAAAAGTGTTGAATTGAAGCAGAGCATGGAAGTTGAACCTATGCAGCCTACGATCTCAACACAAGTCAAAGCTTTCAATGGACCCGAGCTGAAAAATGGCTATTTCTATACTCATAGTTATGACGACAGTACATCTGTCATAAAGCTTTATAGCAATGAATTTAATGTCGTTAAACAAAAGAACTTCAAGCATAGAATAGACGTGGCAGCAATCAGATCTGTAAGTACTTAACAAATTATTTCATTTGTCAATTTGAATATATAACCGATCGACTGAACAAAACGTTTTGCAGGGAGAAAAACCTAGTGTTACCACTTGTTACGCTACATCGGTTAGAGAATATCCACCTACTGTCGAAAAAGTCAATTGTGAACGTTTTGATGACAAATTAGAATCAGTTTTTTCAACTGATTTGCCTTTGTTGAAAAAGCACGATCCAGCCGGTGTGTCTGTAGCTGTCGATGATGTTTCTGGTGACACCTTTGTCACTATTGTCGAATCTAACGAATTTGAGGAAATTGATGTGCTCAGACTCTACAGGCTCAATTCAACTGGTCAGGTAGTCAACACCTATAAACTTGGTGAGGACCCAAGAACGAAATTATGGAGATTTGGAAATGTAATTCTTCGTGGGTTTATTTACAATAAACAATATTGCTTTGAAATTACCGAAAAAGAGCCGTCGAGTACTGGAAAGGAATCGGTCAAATGCTTTGCCATCTAAGTTTTATGTTCAAAAAATATAACTTTGCTTTTATTAGTGAGTTGCATTTTAAGTTTTTACTTGAAAACTATATTCTATAAACAGCAATGTGAAATAACTGATATAAACATTAGTTGTTGGAGTATATTTGTTGATGATATTTCAATAAATCAATTTCAAAATTAAGCTTACGTTTTCATGTGTCTGTGATTGTCTAATCATTACATCGCCGATTATACTTTAGATTCTATACTTCATTTGAAAATGGCTGTAATCTATATTCACAATTATTGATAATGATAATAGAAAATATATCCGTTAACACACGACTTGATTGTTTCTTAAATAAATTAATAGAATGAAATATTTACAACCGCCTTTTGATGTAAATTTTTAGTCTGATTTACTTTTAATAACAAAAATCAGACGTATTCTGCAGAGAATGAACCAGTATCATGAAACGGCACCTCCTAAATCGAGAATTAAGGTAATCGCAAGTGATCTTTTTGGATGTATCACGCAATTTCTTAACGCACACGAACAGGAACTAGGAAGGGCCTTGCAACGCCGGTGACTGCACGCACAACCCTATAATAAAAAAAAGAGAAAGCTGCGCGCGCTCTACGCATCCGTTTTCCCTCAATATCTAGGAATGTGCGATGTTGCATTTTTAGTTGTTTTCGTAGTCTATTAATTATTTCACTTATTTTAAATAAATAATAACTTCAATGTTTT
>JAWWMK010041300.1:0-11681 GCA_035047105.1 Galeopsomyia nigrocyanea
TATATATATACTAGGGGGGCTCGTGAAATATCAATTCAATGATAAAAATACATAGAAACAAAGCTTCGCGCGCCAACCCCCCGTGAATAAGAATCGTTAATATACAGTTATATTTTACTACTAATAAAGTGAATTCACACATGTTATAGCATACTGCACGTATCTTAGAGTTCTGACGGGATCGGTCTATATAATTGTTAATGCAGTTACATGCATTAACAATTATACATACTGACACGTGACTATTTGTACAATATTTGAAAATAGTTTTTCCGATAGATGATTACAATATGTGTGTCGCAATAAAAGAAATAAATTAACATAGCATACAAATAACACTTGAATTCGGAAGTCTACTGCATAGTTTGCATTCTCCCCGCCGCTCCTCTCGGGCGGTACAGGTACACTATTCGTTATCGTGACTATTTTTGGAACATTTGAAATATTATCGATCATTATATGACATTGTAAATTTAAACACGCTGTAACGTAGTACATCAATAATTCTTTAATTCGGCCATTTACGGCATGGTTTGTAACCATCTCACCGCTCCGCTCGGGCGGTATAGCTACACTGTCCGTTATCATGAATATTTTTAGAAATTTTCAAATATTGCCAATCATTATATGACATAATAAATTAACAAATTCGAATAATCGGTGCGGGAAATTTACACACGCTATAACGTAGTATATCAATAATTCTTTATTGGGGCGGTTCGCTGCATGGTTAGTATCCTCCTCGTCGTTCCCCTCGGGCGGTACAGGTAACTGACCATTAACTATCCATTAACTTGACTATTTTTATAAATTTTCAAATATTGCCAATCATTATATGACGTGATAAATTAACAAATTCGAAAAAACGGTGCGGAAAATTACGCACGCTATAACGTAGATATCAATAATTCTTTAACTCGGCCATCTACTGCATAGTTTAAAACCATCTTGCCGCTTCTCTCGGGCGGTACAGCTACACTGTCCATTAAGATGACTATTTTTCAGAACTTTTCAAATATTTCCGGTCATTATATGACGTAAATCAACAAAGTCGAATAACCGGTGCGGGGATCTTACACACGCTATAATGTAGTATATCAATAATTCTTTATTTCGGCCATGTACTGAATGGTTTGAGTTCACCTCGCCGCTCCGCTCGGGCGGTACAGCTACACTGTCCATTAAGATGACGATTTAAAAAACAGTTGAAATATTGCCGATCATTAAATGGCATTGAAATTTAACAAATTCGAATAATCGGTGCGGGGAATGTACACACGCTATAACGTAGCATCTACTCGGTGGATTCCTATCACCACTACGTAGCGCGTCCTCAGATTGCGGATAGAGGAATGGCCCCTGAGGTTAAACACTCCTGAGGTTAACTGTCAAGGCAGTCGCGGACAGCCGATAGGAAGGTCGTGGGTTAGGCAAGCCTATATCTGTAAAAAATTCGGTACGCGGCAGCCACTTTTTTGGAAAGCTCCTCCGTACTGTGTTAACGCAGTAGTTGGGACTTATCCAACTGAGGCTTAGCATGTACTTGCCTACATACACTACCCGGAACCAAACCTGAAACCTCCAGAAGAGTTTGGCGCACTTCTGGAAAAATAGCCCAAAAAATAAATATGAAATGTAAAACAAATAGGGAAAAAAGTTATCAGTCTAGGGAATCGGAGGCCCAAGGCTCGGTGGCTGGTAAGGGTGGGAAAGCAGGCCCGCAGGCGTCGTCATCATGCTACTTCAGGCCTGCACCAGTGGATCACTTGGCTGGTGTATCGGGGTTAAATGCTACAAGCAGCGGAGGTTCTGTCGGCTTTGTGGATCGGGGGACTAGACGATCACAGTCGGCGGTACAGAAGCTTGAGTGCCCCTCGACACCTCCCACTGTGTCCTGCGTTCCCCCGACCCAGACTTCGAACGGCATCCATTCTTTTTGTCTGAAAATCCCCCGCGTTCGAGTTACCCATTGCGACACCTTTTTAGAAGCGTTAAAATTAGGAATATCCCTGCAAGTTAAATTAACGGGTTGCGATATGACACTGCAACGCGACCTACGGAAAATCCCAATTCACATTAAGCTAGCCGCAGTAAATGGGAAAGGACAAAGGGCGGCTATAGAGGTAGTTAACAAAAATCGAAAACAAAAACAAACAATCAACCGTTAAAATCTAAGGGTGGACACTTGGAATGTTCTTAGTTTGAATATCGGAAGATGCAATGAACTTTTTAAGATAGCAAAAGTATATGATATCGATTTAATCGCACTTCAAGAAACTCGCTGGCCAAATGCGGGCATTTTTTCGAAGGTCAATTATACGATTTGGTATAGGAGCACTAAGGGATACTCGCTAGGGACTGGCTTTCTTATTAACGAACACATTTTACATGCGGTTACCGATGTACAATTTATTAATGACCGGTTGTCATATATTGTGCTTAAAAGCAATTTCTACAAGCAGGTCATAATTAACGTCCATTGCCCTACCGAGGACAAGGATGAAGATACTAAGGAACTTTTTTATGAAACGATTGAGCAAGTCTTTGATAAGTTTCCTCCGTATAGTACGCAAATAGTATTAGGAGATTTCAACGCGAAGATTGGCAAAGAAACAATTTATAGACCGACAATAGGGACAGAAAGTTTACATGACGTCAATAATGATAATGGAATCAGAGTTATCAATTTTGCAGCATCAAAGAACCTAGTTATCGAAAGCACATATTTTAAACATAAGAATATCCACAAGGCCACCTGGCATCCCCAGATGGTGCCACGCATAATCAAATAGATCATGTATTAATAGATAAACGACCTCATACAAACATTCTAGATGTAAGATCATACAGGAGAGCGGATCTAAATTCGGATCATTTTCTCGTAATAATAAAACTAAGATTCAAATTAGCTCTAAGCAAGAAATTTAATCGCTCAGGCTCAGAGGTCCGATTCAATATAGATAAATTGAAAACATTATCAGAGGCATTAAAGTATCAAATAGAGATTTCTAACAGGTTCGAAGCCCTCCAAGATCAAAGAGATAATAACAATAGTAGTGATAATGATGAGGAGGGTCCGAAAATCCTATGGGGCAATATACAAGATACAGTAAAAACGGCTGCGAAACTGACTATAGGTATTAAGAAACCGACTAAAAGCAAACCATGGTTCGACAATAAATGCGAACTTTGGTTTGAAAAACGAACAAAAGCCAAATTAGTTAGTTTTCAAAATGACAAAGCTGAAATACAAGCTGAAGACAAAGAATACTATAAAGAATAACTAGATAAGTCAATGTTTTTTGGAATTCTCCAAAGTATAACAGTGTTCATGCAAAAACTACATACACAAAATTGTTCGTCTTGATTGGCTCTATCAAATGGCATACAAATTTTTTGATATCTATTTAATCCTGATCTTGTATTTAAGTTCGAACATAACATTGAATTTTTCTCAAAAACTGAAAAAATTGACTTGTCCACTTTTTCCGCGAAGCCACAGAAATAATTTAGAATATAATGGCGCACGTTGCATGAAAGATGCTCAAGATAGAGAGGTTTGGTGGTCTAGGGTAGATGAAGCCATGAATTTTCGAGTTTCTAAGGCTAACTAATAATAATAACGTAGTATATCGATAATTCTTCAATTCGGCAGTCCACTGCACGGTTCGCATCCTCCCCGCCGCTCTGCTCGGGCGTTACAGCTACACTGTTCATTAAGATGACTATTTTTTAGAACTTTTCAAATATTCCTAATCATTATATGACATTATCAATTAACAAATTTGAATAATTTTGAATAATCGGTGCGGGAAATTTACACACGCTAAAACCTAGTATATCAATAATTCTTTATTTTGGCAGTCTACTGCATGGTTTATATTCTCCTCGTCGTTTCGCTCAGGCGGTACAGGTAACTGTCCATTATCTGTTCATTAACTTGACTATTTTTAGAAATCGTACATTATATTAATGTGATACCAATTTTTGGTGGAACGCTCCATGTTCACTTTGGTCCGCGCATCTCTTTGGCCAATGTTTCGTCCATGATAGTTGGAATCCTAATTTGGAACCATCAATGGTTATGTCGAGCTATCCATTGATTGGGATCTGCTGAACTGCGATACGCCATCTGATGGCGGAAATAGTAACGGGGTCGTTATACATTGCGAGCATAGAGAGCTGATGTGTTTTTCGACTGTAGTTTCAAAATTTGGACCTTTATGAAACTTTTAGACAGAGAAAGTTGTTCGTTATATTTTTTAGAATTTATTCAGCACTTAAAAAAAAATTTTTTTTATGTTTTTTTTTTCGATTAAAAAATTTTAAAAAATAAGACGAACAAATTATTCTTTATGAAAGGTTCCCAAAAACTTCGAAATTTCAAACTACAGTCGAAAAACACATCAGCTCCCTATGCTTGCAATGTATAGCGACCCCGTTACGTCGGCCATCTTAGTCACGTGACCGAGGATCCCAATAGCATCGGATGACCATTTTTATGGCCATGGTCCGAGTTATGGCCCATTGTTCCCGATGGTTCGTTGGTTCCACGTTCGTGCGTTCTAGTCCGCCGTTCCTCCCATGATATCTTTTCAAAATGGTGGAGGGAGTGTGGGAGGGAGTGAGGGAGGGAGTGGGGGATAGGGAGTGGGGGGAGGCAGTGGGAGCATGGATGGATGGATGGATGGGGGGATGCACAAATGCACAAAGCTTTTTCACTCTGCGTTTGATTGGGCTTCAGACCAACACTTCTTTGGAAAGTGGCCGCATTAAAAAAATTTTGTATTCAAGAGATGCTTATAACGTTATTTTAGCGCTGCATATTTTCTATTTCTTTTTGTATTTTTTATTGTCAATATTATTTTTCTGTATTTTTTATTGTTATCGTTTCTAGCGCTGTAACGTTGTGGATGTAATCTATTATTATTTTTTTACATATTTTTTTATACGCATTTGGTGACAATTGTGGCATGTTTAAATAATTTCTGCGCTATTTTCATGAACTCGTAATTGAAACTCGTAATCGAATTTTCGTAATTGTATTCATCAACATCCATTCCATATTTTTGCTTCCTTGAAGAGGAAGCTTTGTTTTCGTGAAATTTTTCATTCTTGATTTTTTGATATATCTTTGTACCAGGTATCACGTAGAATCGAAATATAAAATTTTTTCGTGATGTCTGTGCCTGTGTGTGTGTGTGTGTGTGTGTGTGTGTATGAATGTAGTCTGTCAATCGTTGTGGCGATTCCGTTTGAGGAATTGTCTTGGTTTTTTTTTCTAAACTGTTGCAAATTATGATGGGTATGGGGGAAAATAATTTTCATTAAGATCTATCGAGTAGAAAATTTTCTAGAGTCCTTTTTCATCATGGAATTTTTAAGGTAAATTTCGCGATTCCGTGTGATTAGTTATATCTGTCGTTATGGTTGTCAAATATGTGTAAATGACTTTAAATTTTTTGTAGTTCTCTTTATTTTGGCATTAATAGAAGAGAGAAATAAAAATTTTACAGATGGATTGGGTAGAAAAATTTTTATAGCCCTTCTTTCGTTAGCTTCGTTTTTCAATCATTTCTATTATTTCACTCAAAAAATTCCCCCTTCGCTGTGGAGATTCTGTGCGAGGAATCTTTACGAATTTTTTTTCAAACTGTTGCGAGAACGGTCAAAAGAGGGGGAAAAAAACGTTCATGAAGATCCATTGAGTAGACATTTTTTTAGAGCAATTTTTCATCATGGAATTTTTAAGGCAAATTTTGCGATTCGGTGTAATAAGTTATATCTATCGTTATGGTTGTCAAATATGTGTAAATGACTTCAATTTTTTTCAATTCTCTTTATTTTAGCATATATAGAAGAGAGAAATAAAAATTTTACAAATGGATTTGGTAGAAAATTTTTTATAGCCCTTCTTTCGTTAGCTTCGTTTTTCAATCATTTCTATTATTTGACTCAAAAAATTCCCCCTTCGCTGTGGAGATTCTGTGCGAGGAATCTTTATGAATAAAATGACTTTATTGTGTATTGTTGTATGGTTTGCTGTTAATTTGGTTCCAAATATTTCTTTAATAATATCTACATTATTTGTAGTCATTGTATTTGGGATTTCGAATAAATCGTTTTCTCTCTCATATTGAGATGATGGTTTACCTTCGCCAACATTCAATAGCCATTTCTTAAATGATGGATCATCATCAGATACACGTACCAAGCCCAGTCCTCGGCCCAGACACGGAACCGGCAAGTACCGATGGATCGAAAATGGCGGAATCTCCCGTCCACCCAGCCCCGATTTCGGAGGAATGGAGGTTAGAATCTGAGCGTCTGATACCTACCGGCGGGACTGATGAAACTAAAACCGAGACCGCGACCGAGACGGCCAAAACGGAGTCAAAGTGTCACCTGCCTTCCTAAATTATGGGCGTCAGCCAAGACCTGCCAAGAGATTGCGCCGTAGAGTAGAATCTATGGAAGTCAAGGTGCAAATAGACCCTGTGGAATGGATGGAACGCCTGAATCACCTTCGAGACTTACAAGAGAAGGTACAACAGAATATTGACCAAGCCCACGCTAAGATGGCCGAGACCTACGACTCAAATCGGGTTGAGGCTGATTTTGAAGTCGGAGACCGGGTGCTGGTTCGATATCACCGCCTCTCCAATGCGGCTAAAGACTATTCCGCTAAGTTAGCTGACCTCTGGGAGGGACCGTTCCGACTAGTAAAGAAACTGTCCCCAACCGTCTTTTTAGTTGAGACCCCGAATAAGGAACGGGTAGACAAAATAGATGTCGTGCACTTACGGCACTATAAAGAGAGTAATGAAGCCGACTATGATATTACCAAATAAATTAAATCCGAACTAACCCCCGCATGCAAAAGACCTAACCTCCTAGGTTAGACCTGAGAATAATTTCTTTTCCGATCTGTTGTAGATGGCACCACCACCCTGGAGGTTGATGGACGCCCGACAGACTCGGAACGATGCCCACAGCCCTCGAGGAGGAGGCGCTGGACCAGGGGTTTTCCCCACCGCAAGACCGTGGGGAACGCCTGGTCGGGGATGGAACTCTTCCCCCAAGGTTGGCTTTCAGGGACGAGAGCGGATTAACCATCCCCTGCAGAATTCGATGGGGTATTTCCATAACCCCAGGTATGAGCCGCGCCAGAATAACCCGGCCCGCTCATTCCGTCGCTCAATACCAACCCGGGGAAGGAGAGAGCCACACCCCACCAATACAAATCGGCCTCGAGAGACCAGGCGCCCACGGCCCGTAGAAGGTACGAGCAGGGATTACAGAATCCTTCTGCGTACACCCCCGCCACGCACCACCTGCACTCCGCCGCGGAGTTTTCCGGAGGGAGGAAACCCCAGCTGGTCTCCATCCTCGGAACGAGACCCCGACCAGACTGAAGAAGCGGGTGCTGATCCACGGATGGCAGTCACCCCCACTCCTGATCTGGCGGCCACAACGTTAGAGACAAAGGCCCAGGCATCATCCGTGCCTACTCCAAGCATCAGATCGTCGGCGGGGATGGCCCCCGACTCCCCGGACTCGGCATCCAAGTCATCGTGGCCCCTGTCTTGGAGGCAACACCCGACAGGTTGCCCTGATCCTCGATCAGAGGCGGAATCCTCCACCTCTAGCCATAGATCCTGGTCGACCCGGTCGAAGCAAGACCGGAACTCCGGGAGCGACTCAGATTCTGAGGCGAGCCGTTCAAGAAGGACACGCTCGCGTTCTTCCTCAGAGTCCGAGGCGAGCCGCCCAGGAAGGAATTTTTCACGCTCCTTCCAAGAGTCTGAGGCGAGCCGTCCAGGAAGGGCTTCCTCACGCTCCTCCCACGAGTCCCAGGCGAACCGTCCAGCAGGAACGGCCTCGCGTTCTGCCCGAGAGGCTGAGGACCCAGAACCTGAGCCGACCGAGGAGACAAGACCATACTCGTTCAAACCGTACCGTCGCTCGAATCCCCGCTCAGGGCCAATCACCATCCGGCGACCTTATGGCTCCTGGGTTCCAGCTACCACCGACCGCTAACGACCAGAAGGTCGATGAAGCGTACGGTTGGGCCCGGAGCCTAGCGCTGGATATGCTGCAGGAGGGCGGAGACCAGACAGCCATCGGACAACAGCTGCTACGGGACTTGGACCAAGTCATGATGGAGGTGGTGGCACACCGCCGGGCCTATCACAGAACCCACCGACGTCCCTCGGTAATCCAACGGGCACCCGGCGGTGGCTCGACCGTTGAGGCCACCTCCGCAACCGACGGGTCGAAAACTCGCCGGTCACGTGGGAGGCAAGTGGCTGGGAGAGGAAGACGATAGACTCCGGCACCAGGCCAGACCTCCAGCAGCCCGTCGCGGTCAGAGAGAGGGGGAGGCAACGGCGCCAGATCAGGAGCCTAAAATTTGTTTTTCCCTGTACATATGTATGATAGGGTATAAGTTTTTTTACTTTTGTACTCCGAAAAATAAAAAGGGCCCTAGGCACGATCCTTGGCTACCCCAATCAAAGACCGAGCTACCCTGATTATTTCATACTATCCTATAAAGACCTATAAATATATGTACTAACCAATATATAAATACTAACATGTATAGTTACTAACCACTGTTGTTGCGTGCCTGAGAGTTTAGGGCGTTCTGCCCATAGACAGTCTGGAAAGGTCGAGCCTTTCCAGCCTATTGTGGGGGGGGGGGGTGGAGCCTCCGGCTATTGCCCATGGACAAAGCCCGCAGTAACTAGCATGATCAAGAAATTTCTGTACTGTCTCGTGACGTCCGATAACAACTAGCGAATCAAAATACTAAAAATTTTGTGACCTTTACAGATGACACCAAGACTACTGAAAGAGAAAGCTGACGCGGCAAAGGGTGAGATCCTGCTCCGGATTCCCCTGGAAAGGATCAGGAATCCCACATTCTGGGCATTCCGGGGCAGGGATCCCCCTTTCAACCAATGAGGAGGAATCGGAGAAAAGCCTCCGCCTCCAAGCCCTGGCCACGCTTCAAGGGCCCCACGTGCCCCAGGATATCTCCTACATCGATGAGCTGGCTTCTGAACTTGAGGAAGCTATCCGGAGGCACGTGGAGAAGCAAAAGACCCGTGCTTCGAGCTCCACATTGCCCAAGACCATTGAGACGGAGCTGGAAAAGCAGGGCAAAGCCCTGTCACCGCAGGAACTGGCCCAGGCCCGAGACCGGGCCAAAGACTACCTGGCCGCCCTGGCGGAAGACGACTGGCTGCAGAACCTGCTCCCAGTTGGAGAGGACCGTCAGCAGGCTCTGCTGAGGGGCAAGCGTCTCAGACGCCTGAGCTCCAGCCACCTACTGACCGAGGAGGACCAGAAGGCCATCCAGCTGGCCGACAGGATCCAGGAGGAGGACGCTCTCCTAATCAGCGATACCGAACCATTGGGATCGGAGCCACTGGAAACAGGCGCCGATCAGAGGGTAACCCCATCGAAGCCAGACCAGCCGACCTCAGTCCAGCCCGCCCCAGTCAACAAAAACACCGCCGCCAGCTCGAAGGGTTCCCAGCTGACCCTGGACGGGAAGGAGGAGGCCGAACTGGATGACTACCTTGCCCAGGGAGAAGATTGGGTACAGAGCAAAAGCGACGGGGAATCCCAACGCCCAGAACCGATCGATCCTAAGCCTGGCAATCACTGGCCCCCGGGTGACTGGGCGGATGACGTGAGCACAAGTTGGGGAGATGGCATCCCACCGGCCAAGGACATCAGGCGAGATACCATCCCCAGAAGTGCTTCCGTACCACCGTTACGTCGCCCAAAGCCTCACCCGGGTTGGGTACCAAACTCGACCGAACGACTGTCCGGACCAACGACCCGGACGGAAGCCGAGAAGCCGGCACGGAAGGCATCCCGTTTGGACCCGGTGGACCGACCGAACACCTGGGCACCACTACACCAAGCCCCACCGGATCCGCAGAGACCAAGATTCGGGCCAGAGCCGCGCCCGGTCGCCGGACAACCACCAGTAGCACTAACCAGTGCTACGGCGGCTTCTAACCCAATAGGGCCAGCTGTACCCCCGGAGCGAGCTGGACGAAGGCGATCAAGGAGAGGAGTGGAAAGAACACGCGTCACAGGCCCGTCGTGATCCCCACGGACTACACAGTAGACCTTCCAGCCCGATCGTACTTCAATTGCTGGCAGCCGGGCCACAGCCACTGGTCGTGCCCCCAACTTCCAACTCGGGAGTACTGCTGCAACTGCGGTCTGGCCGGGGTACTCGTAGAGGACTGCCTTCACTGCGCCGACAAGTACTACCGCACCCAGACGGCCCGGAAAAGGACTCGGTCCAAGACGCCCGCCGCCAGACTTCCGTCACCAGTCCAGAGTCAGGGCCATAACAACCCATGGCTGGAAGTAGTGACCCTGGACTCCTGCAGCAGGACTCCCCCACCAAGGGGACCACCAGAGAGCGACCGACACTACCCCAGGACCAGCCACGAGACGAGGCCCCAGATCCCCTCCTCGACCAACAATCTTCCCCCCACTTCACATGGGAGAGCTAGGAGCCCGGTACGGCAACCCCTTGCCCAGCGGCTCCAACGGATGCTTATCTCCGATGAACCGTTGGGTGGGGTACCCACTCGCTACTCGGGAACGGTCCCGAAGACCAGGGTCGACGGAGAATGGCCCAGACCGGCGTCCCGACCACCGCCCCGGAGTCCGCCTCCCAAGGACGAAGAGTGGGAGCGAGAAGAGAGAAGGAAGATCTGGGAGGCCATGGAAATGCTGCGGGCTGCAGAAGCTTGGGGAGTGAGACTCCCCCGAGACTCATATGTTCGGCATTACGAGCCCAGAGAATAAATCAGCAACTACGAGATTGGTCGACCCCTCGGCCGACGTCTGCGATAGATTTCGACTGGGGGGCCGACGTCGACCCATCCAGGCCCCGCTCGCCCAGGTGTCACGAAACCCGGGCAGGTCCGAGACCTCTCCTCCCAGAAACCAGGTCCAATACCAACGGAACCCGGGGGGTAGTAGTCACTTTGACCTTTCCGGGAAGATGGGCAGTTGAGCGGCGGGCCCTGGGGAGACCAAGAGCTGCCGGACCGGCATAGCCGTTTTTATTTTTTTTAATAAAGACCGGGAGAGTAAGGCTATTCCTCTCTCATCCCTAACCTACATCTTTTGATTCTCCCCCCCCCCTTCCTCATTCACTCGCGGTAACGCCACCCGGGAACTACTACGCGCCCCCGCATGCTCGGGGAACGACCACGGCAAGTCCGGCCCAGCCAAGTACACGTGAAGTGTACTGGCTTAGTGGGGGGCTATGTAGCGAGGCGCTACGGCCTCATTAATAAAGTACAGCTGCACCTGAAAAAAAAACATGAAATTGCCGCACCCGAAAATCATTAACACGTCGTGGCTGCCCTTACGCCCTCGCCGTTTTATACAGGCAGCACGCCGCCCTTTCGAACGCGCCCTCCCTCGACCAGCTACGCCACCCCTAGCCCGAGATACCCACGTTGCAGTGGGCTAACCGCGATCCGACAGACCGCGACCGCGCGACAGCTAGCAGCCGAACCCGCGAGCACACACACACTCACCCACGAGTGACGTCACGCACCCAGCTCGCAGCTGGCAACCCTCGCGTTCACGGCACGGAAAAGGCTGCCAGACAGGGAGAGCAGGGGCGAGACACC
>JAWWMK010041331.1:0-11673 GCA_035047105.1 Galeopsomyia nigrocyanea
AGCACTCTACTCACATACATACGTAGATTCGCGGGGTTACGCTGATCAGGCGTAACCCAGGACACGTCGACGACGTTACCCACGTCGACGGTGATCCTTCTTGCCTCAGTCCTCGAAGAGGCGGGAAACTCTCCTGGCGTTCTAGGCCTTGGCGTCGGTTATCTAATTGCCGGCCGCTCGGATCTCGCCACGGCTCGGCTGCAGGGAGTTGTGCTCTTGCCGAGTTGCGCAGGCTGCAACCTCGGCAATGGCGTTGCTGGACACGCCGGTGTTATCTTTCGCACACACTCACAACTGTCTCACGCCCGGGAAAAGCTTTTTCCTCGGCTTCCTTGAGCGTGCATGCCGCGGCTACCGCTGCCGAAACAGAACTGTCCTCTCCTAGTCTAATTGCTCCTCTCTTTCGCACTCACGCGTTCTATCTCTCTCGCACCTATACGGATAACGTCTCTCTCTAAGGCGTCGGTTTCTCGCCTCTCAATTCGCTAAGACCATCGTTCGGTCAAAATCGCAACGTCTGGACGTAATTAATACATTTAATTTCATCGCTCGTTACAGCCCCCTCCTAGTCGAAACGCCCGGGGAAGTTGCGACGATAACTAGCGATTCTGCCGATTCACATCCAAACAGGTGAAGAACGTTAAGTCGAGAACTTGCAGGTAACGTCCTTAGTCATTCTGGTAAATGGTGCACTTGTTTCCATAGCACGGGCTGATGTTGAAACTGAAGACAGTGTGCCTACCACAACTGTGATATTTTTATCCACCTTTGCTGGATCCGAGTCGTACCACCCCGACTCGAAAGTCAGATGAGGTGGCGACAGTTGCCCCCTCTTTGAGCTGTCGGTGCCCACTTCTGTATTTGCATCCCAGGAGTAGTGAAATTGCTCGCTCTCTTAGGAGAATGACCACTTGCATTTACAATGGCCTCGCTCGAATGTCGCGTGGTGTGAATTCGAGCCAGAGTGACTCGAGACTATGAGGATAAATTATCCAGTGCAGCTTTGTCAGGTGCAAATACGGGTTCACCGCTCGTTAAGTGAACGTCATGGGCCGATTACAGCTCTCCATGCGTCAGTGGCAAAAATGTCATTGAGCCAGATGTAAGTGGACTCGTGAATTTTCCTATGAATGACGGGCGCTCGCTCCTCAGCTGTTGGTTAAAGTTGGGATAAGGAGGAATATCTTCCTTCCCTTGCTCATGAAGTCATCCTCAACAAATACCGACCGCGCCGCGACGATTTCGGCGGTATGTTACCTCCCCGCAATATCGCTTTCGTTGTTATAGCGGACGCGGGGCTGTAATTTCGATCGCGTCTCGCGACTTCACCTCGCGGGGTAAAGTTTCGCTCGCTTCAGGCGGGTCGCGCTTTGCCTCGGCTCCCTTCGGCGCTTGAACGATGTCCTCTTCTTCATCCAGTGATTGAGCGACGTCTTCATATTCGTGGTTCTTGTCTAGTGCAGTTGCTTGGTATTTCCGAGTCAAGTCTGACGAACTTGACCCCAAATTATCGATCGGCAATTTGTCACTCCTCGGTCGGTGAAAGTCCGAGAGTGGCTTACAGATCAAAGCTGCGAGTCTCCGATCCAGCTGCATCTTCAATTTGTTCATCCTAATTCTCCGGAGAACGTCTTGAAGGTATACATCTGGATATATCTCCAGCTTCATCGTGACTTCTTCAGCGTCGGAGGTCACATATGGGCCTTGCTGCCCAGAGTCGTTCGTAGACACTAATCTACTGGGATCTTCTGATCTCGATGATTTGTATCTTTTACGTTGAATTTTGTCCTCAATCTTTACTTTGAGGTTGAGGGATACCTTAGTTCCTGCTGAAGCTTGTCCTATGAAGACCGATTTCTTTTCATGCCATTTCTTGGGCATGGCCAGTAATCTCTTGCTCAAACAGTTCTGCTTTGGAGCGAACATGACAGACATCATCTCTGTGCGGTCAGCTACCCATTCCACTGGCCGATTCGACTGCACAATCCTCTTGCCAGCTGAGTTCATTGGAACGTCTACCGCACCTGACGTCACGCAATCCAACTCTCCTGAATCGTTTTCCACAGGAGGAGAATTTTGACGTCTCGTCTCTGTTGTTCTTGACCTTGAGCGATTCTGCGCCAAGATTCACATTGCTGATTCTCTCACCTCTGCACTGTCAGCTACCCACCCTACCGACAAATCCACGGACTTAATTTCCTTGTCGGTTGGTTTCACTGAACCAGTGTCTTTATGAGATACCAAACCATCTAAATAACCAGCAACTCTGGGATCACTCTCTTCACGAGGAACATCCACGTTCTCGTCTTTTGGAGCGATCCATCCCCCTAAGAAACCAGTAACCTTTGTAGACGCTTCAGAACCCGAGGATTAATTATGGTCGGGCTCGTACCTGCTATCTACTACCCAGTGTAAGCCGTTTGCTGTTGTGTTCTGTGAAACCATTGCATCACCTACCAGGGCTCCGCCAGCCTCAGTAACAACACTTGTTTCCGTCAATACCAAATCTGGGTTTTCTTCTATTCCGTTGTCTGCTTCTTGAACTCTCAAGAGGGGCGTAGAATCCTTGTATTTCATAAGTGCGTCCGCCTCAAAATTTTCGTAGACACGCCAATCCTTTTTGCCATCATTATACCAGGCGAACGCTTCGAGAGCTCGCGATACCAAATACCACCTTCTCTCGTCCGAATCTACATCGGAGATGCCGCCGATTCTAAAGAGCCTCCTCATGCTCATCAGAAATAACCCAATATCCTGTTCTTCATGTCCCGAGAACTTATCTTCGAGTTTTCAGTACTTGATAAACTTAGCTTGATTTTTCTTTGACGTTGGCGTCGCCATACCGTTGCAGTGGAAAAGCGCTGATAGTTCCATCTGCGGACCAAGAATTTTCTGCTGCTCCATCCTCTCAGACATACCATCCACTACGTCGACCACATACCTCGGAAAACATCCAATCCTGTTCCCTGACGTGACATCTCTGATGAGACACTCCGAGAATCTTCAAATCTCATAGAATCCTCGGAACCCGAAATTCTCTTCTCTTCGGATTCGCGCTCCACCGATGAACACCTGGTCTCTTTTGCTGGCTGTGACACGTTAATCTTAGTCGGGGTCGTCGGGCGGACTACCTCGACGCACGACGACCCATGGCATAGGATCCCATCTAATAGAGGGGCGAATTGGATCCCGTAAAACCGCTCCTCCGCTCGTTTCCCGAACTGCCACCAGGACAGCTCAAACTCAAATTTGGCCTTTCATCAAGACTGTATCGTAGCTGCTTGGAAAATTCTCTTTTCCTCTCTCGACTTTCGTCTCGCGTTGGAACTACTCGATTCTGTGGCTGCACCTCCTGCTCACTTGCAGCAGTCACATTTTGTTTGCTTTGATTGGCTTCAGTCTCTTTCCTGTCCAACAGCTGAAGCATCCGACGCTCGAACTGATCCAACTGACTTTCGTAGATGCAATCGCCATTTTAGTAGCCATCTCGTATTATCACCAGCTGTTTCATCAAGCGCTCTAATTGATCTAGCTGATTTACATCGAAACAATAATTTTCCTGGCAACTGTCTCTTGCCTCATGCTGTAATTCTACGCCGTCACTAAACCAATCTCTGGCATCTGCGACGAATTCCGCGTAATCCATCCATTCGTCAACATTGTTGTAATACCACGTGAGCGCTGGTCCATTTAAAACCTCTGATACCGACAATAGCATCTCTTCTTCTGACAGGCTGTCTCGAGTCCGATGGTTCTCCAACATGGCTAAAAATACTTCGATGTCCTCTATTCTTGCTCCCGAGTATTTCAGCCTCCAACTCTGCACGATACTATCAAATTCTCTGCACATCATTAGCCTCTTCGTCGAGTTTCTTACAGCCTTACTGTCACTAGACACTGGCTGTCCACCCCCTCCCCAGCTCCGATATGGAAGGGTCATATCCTGATCTCGCAAACGGAGGAGCGATTCATCTATCTGCTCATACGAAAAAGCCATAATGTAGTTATGGGTGCAAGAGGCTCTTGAGGTTATGCATTGCGGCCTAATCGATCACAACCGTCTCTTGACACCCCGAGTGAGAACGAGCACTACGAAAAAAACTATGGCTATAGACTTATCATACGCCTTAGCAATCTTTTACGAAGCCTTTATCCACGGAACTCGTGAGCACGCACACGCACACTAAAATCAATTATCACAAATGCCTACCTACAGGCAAACGTCAACTGTTTGTTAACGCAGCCAAGTTAGTTTTTCTCCATGTGTGCCTCTTCCAGACGACCCCGCTACTTGCTCACAGTATAAAAGCACAGCAAAAGTAAAAAGAAGCTATCACGAAAATTTTCTCTACAACTTGAATGTACGCATCATTCTTGCGTGTCCATTAAATCTCAAACAAGTTCTATTTAATCTTGATAAATTGAAAGGCGCAGCATCAAATGCTGATGTGCGGCGAAGCAGAAACAATCTCTATTCAAATTCCAAAAAAATAAATAAAAATCGTAACTGAAACAGAACTTCAATGGGTAACTATTTCAAAAACTTGCTTTCGCAAAACAAAATAAAAATTTTCTTGCGACCTTTCAAAACGACACCTCATTTGGAGCGGGATCTCAATTACTTCTATATATTTAACTGGTATATAACCTTGTAACACCAATATTGTAATATTATCGCTAATTTTATATTACAGCGTAACAGTATCTTAAACGCAATGACGTGATACATGTTTTCGACGTAATTTTTTCCGTAGAATGCGATGGTGCAATTGGTATTATCATAGTATCCACCTACAAAGCGCTAGAAGTCAAAAACCTCTAGAAATAGAGGTTTTCCGCTTCTAGTACTTTCTAGGTAGGTCTTATGATAAAACCAATAGCGCCATCTTATTCTGCGGGAAAAATTACATCGAAAACATGTCTCACGTTATTATCTTTATGATACCGTTACGGCGTAATATAAAATTAACGATAATTTTACAATGATGCTAAGGTTATATACCAGTTAAATTTATAGAAGGAGTTGAGGTCCTACTCCAAATCAAGTGTCGTTTGAAACAACTTGCCAAATTCTGCTGATCAGTGAAAAAAAATTGAAAATTTTTGTGTCGTACAGCGAGTTTTGCTTCTGTATCGATAAATTTTTTTCAATTTGAATATTTTCGTCAATTAATCACAGATTTAGAATCGATGGAGACTTGCACTTTTTGTACATCCGTACTGAATTTATAAAGGTAAGCGTGTTCATATTATCGAGTGGATCTGTGTTTTATGTAATCGATTTTTTTTCTTTTTGTTAGATGTCTTCTCAATCCGAAGCTGTTATTAAATCTTGCCGTAAAAAGGAGGATGCATCAGGTTCTCACGACGATCGCGCTCCGGATGTACGGCGTCCTTACTTTGTCCGGCGACTTTTTGAGTCTCCTCGAAATAATCCTGCGTGTGAGCATCGGATGCTCCATCCACCATTACAGTCTGGGCCGACTTCAATTGTGGAAGAAAACCCAGGCTATTGCTGCCATCATTAGGATAACGAGGGCCGACGATCTGATAGTCCCGTGCTAGCAGTCCTACCGATTTTCGACCGAAACCAGGAGAATACTTCCGAAAAATTTGTAGAGCAACATGACAACAGACAGCAAGAATTTCATATGGATATCCAGGTACGAGCAAAAAAAATTGATTTCTGGTACTTGGAACTGCTTGGTTGATTTTCCTTTTTAGTCCGTACCTTTCAGCTCGGAAACGTTTACTAGACCAAATATTCCTTCGGAACAAGAATTTCGCGATTTCGGCTTGTCCGCAGTTCCTAGTAATGTAAGGGCGCGTAAAAGTTTCCTAGATTTTCATAATTGCTTTTGTATATGGGCTAATTCACGTACACAACCAGTCGACTCGAGATGTTGCGACAAATACTTCCACGGGTATTGAAGAGCGTTCCCGAGTGCTTCCCATGATTCCGGTGTGTTGTCCGTTATGCGGTCTTCTCTAGACTCGTCTGTCCCGATTATAAAATTTTCTTATCCCGTTTGTTTTTCTCCCATGCTTCCGCCGATTTACCAATGTAAATGGGAGCACTCTGTTTGTAGTTTTTGCCATCTATTAGCCAATAACTGTGTTGTTTGTGACGGGCCTTTTTTAGCCAACACCCGCAATTTTATTTTAGAGTGGCTGGCGGGAACGGATCCGGATCGATGCCGTTACGCGTCTGAAGGTTATCCCAGATCAATAGAACCTTGTTTTTGGAACCTCCATGCGACGCGTTGTACCTATCGTTCCCAAGAGCCCATGAGCCCTATTTTAACAAGATCATCGCATCTTTCTTCGCGATACGCAGCCTCTGAAGATTCACCTAGGTCTGCGGCGATGTCTGAACATTCTCGTCGAACAAGGTCCCATTCGCATTCTCGTACTGGGTCTCGATCTCGATCTAATGTTGTATCGCAAACTCGTTCCGGGTCTCCATCTCGTACTGGATCTCGATTTCGTTCTGGATCTCGATCTCGTTCTGGATCTCGATGCCGTTCTGGATCTTACTGCTCACACTCTTATCGTCATTCTCGTACCCGCTCTAATGAAGGTGTATATCTAGTCAATCTTCTAGTGTTAAGGGTTTCTATTTTTCTGATCGAATTGATGATTCATTTAAATATTTTATGTATACCGCTATACAACTCTTCCCTTGGGTATTGAAACCCGTGCTGCAGACATTGATTGGAGTCAATCTTTCAATTGACTTTTAGGGACTATCGATGTGCCGATAACTCTATCTGACATGCTTGCTGATGCTTCATACTTTCAACGTCACGATCATTCGTCGCTGGGCTCCATTCCGTCTCGGGTGCAGGCTATCCTCTTGACCTTCACCAAAATATATGGAGGGGATGTGGCATGGTTTATACGTCGTACGCCTCCGGTCTTACAAGAATTATATTACTCCGCCATAGTTAGACTTTCTTCGTGCGTATCGTGTGAAAATTTAGCGTATGTTCGATATTATCATTGTCGGAGTAGACACTTTATTTATTTTAAATGCCGTTCTCATTTATCGATGTGTCCCTTACGTAACTCTTCCAGCCCTTTTCAACGAAATACCGAAGCTTGAAAAGCTATTACGCTATATCCATGTAAGTTCTCTTGATCAAGGATATTCATTATATTTTAATTTTTCGGGATGGCATATCCATACTAAGAGTTTGTGTAATTATAAATATAACTAAATAAAGGTGATTGATCTTTTAACTGATGTATTCTGATTTATTATTAGTGATAAGAATTCCCTTTTTACCACAAAAAAATTTTTTATTGTACTCGACGTGGCTGACAGTGTCCGTTGGCCGCGGATAAAAAAAATTAAAAGCTGAAAAAACAAATGAGAGAAAAAAAACAGAAAAAACAATTGTGGGTTCTGACTTTACGTACATTCGGCGGCGTCCGAAAACTGACGTTTTCCCGCGGCCCAACACGAATGTCCTCTATCAACAAGAAGAACGAGGGTGAGTTACATGAACTTGTCGAAACCTATTATTCCATTACTATTTTCATTCGCATTATTGTCCGTATAAATGTTTAAGTTAACCCCCCATGCCCCCCTTTGAGGGGCAAATTTCTCTGTAGCGTATAAGTCAAATATGAAGATGACTATAAAGATTTTTGGGGTCGTTGATTATAAATCTGATATCAGATTTTCAAAATTCAAAATGGCGGATCCAATATGGCGGACCAATTGTTTAAAAATTTGACTAGATCTGCAAAACTTTGTACATAGGGGTTTTTATGGTTGCTGATTACGAATCTGATATCATATTTTTGAAATTCAAAATGGCGGATCCAATATGGCCGATCAATTTTTTTGAAATTGGCATAGATCTGTAAAATTTTGTACATAAGGGTTCTAGGGGTCGCTGATTATGAATCTGATATCAGATTTTCGAAAATCAAAATGGCGGATCTAATATGGCGGACAAATTTTGAAAAAATTTGCATAGGTCTGAAAAATTATCTGCATAATGGTTTTTGCGGTCGCTGATAACGAATTGATATCAGATTTTCAATCATGGCAGATACAATATGGCGAACATATTTATTAAAAACTTTCATGTATGTGAAAAATTTTGAAAGTAGAGGTTTCCGGTATCGCTAACAACGAATTTTATATCAACCATACTATTTTGGCCGTTAGCCAGAATCATTGGTCTATGTGAATTTTTTTGATGATCAGCCGGACATTTTGAATTTTCGAAATTTGATACTAGATTCATAATCAGCGTTTCCGATAACCCCTATGTACAAAATTTTGCAGATCTATGCAAATTTTTGAAAAATTAATCCGCTATATTGAATCATCCATTTTGAATTTTTGAAATCTGATATCAGATTCGTAATTAGCGATCCTAAAAACCACTGTGTACAAAATTTTGCAGATCTATGCGGATTTTTGAAAAATTAATCCGCCTTATTTAATCCGCCATTTTGAATTTTTAAAATCTGAGACTGGATTAGTAGTCAGCGATCTCGAAAACCCTTATATACCAAACATCACTCAGCTTATGTGTCAATTGACTTCACAGCCGAATTTAATTAATAAAGTCTTCATTTTTTGAATTCTTAATTGTTTATAACTAATTATATAAAGTGGTACTCTAAATTTTTAGCTGTGCAACTTGTGTTTCATAACAGGAGACTAGAGCGACCTGGAGCTTAAAATATTTGTGTTATAAAGAAAAAACTAAAAAAATAATAGGGTGCCATTATAGAGTCTGCTGCCCCTCAAAGGGTTAAGTAGATCGGCATTAGGTAGTTTCTTATCCATTTCGATTGGCATTTCTCCCCAAAAAATGATAATAAAGCCATATCGTTTTACAGAAAATTATTAAGGAAACTGAAATATAAAAAATGTAGCAGAGCAAAATTATTTGCTAATGAACAATCGCGCGGTTTGGGTTTGTATAATTAATCTTGTATCACTAGATTGAGATTTATGTAATCCATATATACTTTGTATTTTGTCTTCAATAAATATATCATATCATCAAAAAAGAGCTTAATTTTTATCCTAAGCAATAGATGTTTAATTCCACTTCGAATTATATGAAAAGAGAAAGCCCTCGCTACAAAAAAACTGACGTAAAGAGTAAACAAAAAATGTTGACGAAGTCAAGCCAGTAAGTGCAGGTGGATGGCGAGTCCATTCGACTATTTTAGGCGCTTTCTAATTTACAGTAAATGCATAGAAAAGATGGATCCCTTTTGGATCTTCCGAATTTACAGGAAATGCATGGAAAAGATAGCCCACAACTGCCCCAACATGGGATTGTTTAAAGCATGGTCGAGCGACTCCCACTACTGTTTTTGTTTTGGTTTGTGAATGAGTGGGAAACTAAGGGTTACTAGAAATGTACAAAAGCCACGTGTGCGGCATTAGTCGAGCACAACAATTCTTCGACTGCGCGTCGTACTATTGCCACTTATTTCTCGATGCGACCTGTTGTGCGTGTGTTCGTATATTTTTAAGTTTTGTTATTTTTTGTAAGTAACACAAAAATTTTAGAATAAATAATGGCTAGGACCAATAGACAAGTATTGTCTACCGAGTTCCCAAATCTTTTCTTGGTAACTACATACGCGCTATATAAGTCCGATTGCAAGAGAGTTTGCATCAGACTCGAACACAGCATCGGTTATTTTCACGAAGTGGTCAAGCTTATCAATTGCAGCAGCAAATGATACAATAATATCGTAACTCTAGATCATCACAGTTGGGACTGTCTTAAAGATCAGTTTGGCCACATTCAAGCCTATTTGACCGATTCACACGCATTTTATCAGGACCGCGGCAAGCCGAACAAGATTTATCTACCCCGTCATGATCTCGTTTTTACGAGTTCATATGGCACAAAATATCTTACTCAACGATAGATTACAGCCGGGTGAAGAAACAGTAATAGCGGTAACTCGCAAAGGTAATAATAATAATTTCATGGATAGTGACGAGCCGGCCTGTAAAAATATGGCCATGACTGCCCGGCATCGTTACGTAACAGCCTACTTTCGACGAACTTCGTAAGCAGAGCACGCTGATCACTCTGGCTTTAGACGAATTAAAAGGCTATGTCGGTAAAGTAAATCGTAGTCTCGATATCATCAATGAGTATTTACAAGGCAAGATGCAAGAAGAAGAAGAGAAAAAAAATAGAATAATCTTCTCTGACTTGAAAACTTTTCACGGGTTTTAAATCGTCCTCAGCGCCGAAATAGAAGGCTACTTTTCTGAGAAACTTGAAGATGACCGAATTAATTACATCGATGGAAGACTAAAATTCTTTTTAGCGGAAATTCTCGCTTTCGGCTTATCAATTATTATGAACGATTTGCGTACACTCTAAAGGCAATTTACCAAAAGTTGATCCAAGAGCTGACGTTTTCGAGCATTTGTAAGTTTCAAATTCTTAAATTTAATCATTTGGGTGTTTGAATACTGAAATCTCCATATATCCCCAGACAGGTAAACCTTAAGATCTGAACCCGGTAGCCCAGGGCGCTGCGAGGTTTAACCCCATAAATACTAACCTAAAAACTGAAACCCGAGTACCCTGGGCGCTGCGAGCTTATATCCCCAGACAGGTAAACCTTAGGCTCTGAACCCAGTAGCCCAGGGCGCTGCGAGTTTTAACCCCAGAAATATTAACCTAAAAACTAAAACCCGAGTACCCTGGACGCTGCAGGCTTATATCCCCAGACAGGTAAACCTTAAGGTCTCAACCCTATAGCCCTGGGCGCTGCAAGTTTTATCCCCAGACAGGTAAACCTTAAGCTCTAAACCCGGTAGCCCTGGGCGCTGCGAGTTTTAAACCCAGAAATATTAAGCTAAAAACTAAAACCCGAGTACCGTGGGCGCTGCGAGCTTATATCCCCAGACAGGTAAACCTTAAGCTCTGAACCCGGTAGCCCAGGGCGCTGCGAGTTTTAACCCCAGAAATATTAAACTAAAAACTAAAACCCGAGTACCGTGGGGGCTGCGAGCTTATATCCCCAGACAGGTAAACCTTAAGATCTAAACCCTATAGCCCTGGGCGCTGCAAGCTATATCCCCAGAAATATTATCCTAAAAACTAAAACCCGAGTAACCTGGACGCTGCGAGCTTATATACCCAGACAGGTAAACCTTAAGGTCTCAACCTTATAGCCCTGGGCGCTGCAAGTTTTATCCCCAGACAGGTAAACCTTAAGCTCTAAACCCGGTAGCCCAGGGCGCTGCGAGGTTTAACCCCATAAATATTATCCTAAAAACTGAAACCCGAGTACCCTGGGCGCTGCGAGCTTATATCCCCAGACAGGTAAACCTTAAGCTCTAAGCCCGGTAGCCCAGGGCGCTGCGAGGTTTAACCCCATAAATATTATCCTAAAAACTGAAACCCGAGTACCCTGGGCGATGTGCGCTTATATCCCCAGACAGGAAAACCTTCAGTGGACGTCGGATACCTACCACGGGCCCTGTTTTATCGGCCCAAAGTTTTTCCAAATTTTCTCCAAAACAAATTCATTTTCTCAATTTTCCGGTTCTTTCCGTCTTCGTTATTACAATTAAAAACATCATTCAAAGTTTCAGAACGATCGGTTCATTTGTTTTTGAATAAAACTCCGAAAACTGATCGAGGGCAATGCGAGCCCAGT
>JAWWMK010041342.1:0-11662 GCA_035047105.1 Galeopsomyia nigrocyanea
TATATATAGGCGTATATGAAGATTGCGGGCGAGATATGATGCGGTTTGAAGCCGCGGGCGCGCATTGTGCTGGGGCATGAATTCCTCTGTGCCGCAGCAGAGCGCTCGCGCACAAAGGGACAATCGCAGCTCTCTCTCTCGGCTAGCCTGAAGATCACGGATGGTGGTCCTTGTGTGTCGCGCGCGGGCGAGGTAGATCATTATTGAGAGGCATCGACGCCGCCGTCAACCGCACGTATATATATATATATACCTATATCGTATTCTACGATGCGCGCTTCGACGCCTCGACCTCCTCTCTCTCTGCGCGGATGTATGCTTGCATAATGCGCTAGTGCCTTGTAGATTATCCTATCAATCTCCCACGACGGCATTGCACTTGATAGCTCGGTAATTTATCGTTGGACGACTATGTGAAGAGCAATCAATGCTTTTTCTCTCTTCTATTGGTATAAACAAGAAAGATGACAAAAAGGAGAAATGTGCAGTTGAATGAATGAATGAATGAATGAATGAAAATTGGAGAGTATTTGTCGAGTTATTCGAAGAGCGCGCAGACCGCGAGATATAGACACAATATAATTCCCGTGGCAAAAGCCTCTCGAAAAATCGCTCGAGAAAGCGAAAAAGCCAAGCTTGCCGACAATAAAAAAAAAGAAGAGACGCGCCCCGAAAGAGAGTGTACACAATATTCCGTTGATTGGGGCTGGAGAGTAAGCTGGCGTGTCGTCGTCGTCGTCGTCGTCGGCGAGAGGCTAGCTGAGAAATGCAGTTCACCGTGCGGTGTGGTACGGGGCGAGCGACGTATCTCGACCTGGAATCCCGATTATTGGGAGGGGGAAGGACTCGTCGAGGCAAACGGAAACGCCGCGATGCCAACCGCAGCAGAGACAATATAGAAATGCTTGAAATATCTGATTTTAAATAACAAGAACACTCGACTGCGCGGCTCCGCGAGAATTCACACGGGCTCTTGAGCTATTTTATTCGCGGAATTCATGCATCCATTGTTGCATAAATAGGCCAACGGGACGACCTCGCAATTCAATGAATGTTTTATTCTAAAAAAAAACAGTTGACCTTATGGTACTTTACACGGCTTTCTTATGTAATATTGATTATTAATGGAACAATAATACGCTCGCGGATTGATGGCGATTGATATCAAAATATTTAGCTAATTAACGGGATTGTAATTGACATAACTGTCTAAACATCAATACGGGTATTGATATATTCATACATTAGAAACGTTATATCCACAAAGTACAGAATAATACGAATCAAACTATAATCACCCTTGTCCCGTACAGCTTTTTTAGATAAAGTCAACAGCTTATTAATTTCGTATAATAAGTGAAATTTAATGACGGTTAAGTCGAGCATTGAATCTCAACTAGCGTATAATTTTCAAGATCAAGATGGATGAGATAGTATTGACTTGGTCGCCGAATTAGCATAATTGAGTTACAATATAGCACACAGTAATGCATCTGGCTCACGACTTGCAATATAATTGGTAGTTACACTGCACAATTAGGTAAACAATGGATGCTATCAGTGCACAAGACGTAGTAATTGAATGGTAATTAATTGCTATAATGAATTTGAGAAAGAAATCAATGATAAAAATAGCGTTTCCTTAATTTCTACAGACTGAATCCAAGTGTATAAAGAATCGATCAACTTTGCGAGAAACGAATCGATCGATACCGGTTGAATTCTCGCTGCAAAGGCAATAAGGCAACGCTGCTTGGGATAATGAGGTGAAGCCACAAAGCCGTGGCGCACAAAGGGATATTCGCTCTGGAGAGAGTTTTGGGCTTGTAAACGGGTTTACTAGTGATAGGGCAACTATGAGCTTGCAAGTTGCTACAGCACACGGCTCAGCAGCAGCGGCGGTGCGGGCGGCGTCGCGCGATGCCATTGCCTTGGCTTCGCGAGAGCACTCGGCATTCCCGTGGCTCGACTGCGCCAAGCGCTTTAGTCGATCGCGGCTCCGGAGGCTGCCTGGCGCGCAGCTTCAGATTCAATTTAATCTCGCGTCGAGCTTTACGCGCGTTCGAGGTGGGTGGCGTTCGGCTAAACCTGCAGAAACTATTAACCAACCTACCCTTGGGCTACTGTGACTGTAACGAAAATATATATGGTTTTTCAAAGTGAAAAGCTTCGAGAGAGTATCATTAATAATCAATTAGCTATCGACAGTCTATTCAGTTGGGTGCATTACATGGTTATTCTGGCGAGCTTTAAGAATGCGGAAGACCGCTGGAATAGCGTGTAGATAAGAAGCGAGAGAGGCGTGCACTATCCAGTCGCGGAGACAATAAACGGGATCGATCGCTGGGTGCTGATGAGCGCGCTGATGGCGTCGAGGGGGAGAGTGCAGTTCTGGTTGCGATTCGTAGCTTTTAACGAGGAGAGAAGGGGAGAGGGGGAGAGACGCTTGCTGATGCAGCCCGCGAAGCGACTCGAGCTTCGATTAGGCCGCGTTCTTTCGCTGACGTTACTCTATTGCTTTTCCGATTTTTACGAGCGATGCATGCTCGCGCAGTTTTTTTTTTCTATCTTTCTTTCCGAACTGCGGCGAAGTAAATAGCAGGGAATCAGACGTGTACTCGCGATTTGTTCTTGCGTAGCACTTGAGCTTTGATTCCGTGCTTTTGTGTATGTGTGTGTGTGCGGGTAAATGAAGCTCCCTCCCTCTCTCTTCGCGGCAGTTTCTGTTTCCGCTTCTGTCGCGCTCGGCGAAGCATTTCATTGAACCGCGACAGCCGGGACGCACTATACCGCACGTATATACATATAGCCAAGTAGTAGCAGCAGCAGCAGCAACAGTTTAACCATGCTCTACCTCTCTCGCTCTCAATGCGTGCCTGGGTGCGTGCATGCGTGCAAGCGCTTGTTTGCGCGCCCTTTTACCAACACAAGCTCATTCGAAGCTGCGGCTCGGCTCGGCGCGGAGCTTTCGACCAGAGGCAGATACCACGTTTGTCACTCTAATGAGCTACTCGTAAGCAAGTGCCGCGAATAATTGCATATTGTCTCTCTCTCTCTCGCTCTCATTCGCTGCAAATTATAACCTTTATCACCGACACTGTGTGTATTGAGAGAGAGAGAGAGAGGTGGTACTAGGCTGCATAATTCATTAGAGTGGCTTTTCATTAACGCTACAGCTTCACACATATACGTTTGCGGCTTTTCCTTTGATACATTGTAAGCGTTTTACTCTGCCGTCTCTTCGAATCGACAGTTTAAAAATACTCAATTGCCGTGCGCTTTCGTAAAGTGAAAATTATTGCGCAACTATTATGATAGGATATTTTGTTGGGCGCGAATTTTATAGGCGAGCGAACGAGGATCAAAACGCCCTTTGGCGGGGCAATAAAGTCGAGGCTCACGCTCGCGCTGCTAACCATCAGAGAGCGATTATGAAGGTTGTAAATCGGCGCGAGTGAAAGAGAAAGGAGAAAGAAAAAAATAGAAGCCTCGACGAGCAATTATGGATTAACGATCTCATTAAGCTCCATAAGTAGCGAGATTACTGCCAATTAGGTCACCGTAAAATTCAAGCGGTCGAAGTGTCGAAACGCTCTCTTTCTCGACTTTCTTTTACGAGCGACGCGAGACGTGGGGGGAGGAGGCGGAGTTCGCGCAAACTTGCTTCCTTCCTTTTTGCGATGTATAAATTTATCCCTATCCTCGGGGCGCTCGACGTGCTAAATGGCTTTTATGGATGTACGTCGCGCACGAACTTTGCAGGATATATGCATTACACTTACTTCTTGCATGCCGCCACCACTGCCTGCCGCTATGCTGCTGCTACATGACCAATCGATTAAAACATTTTCGCGTTGCGATTCTTTGAAAGCTTCATTATGTACGAGAGAGAAAATGGTTCTAACGCGGCGTTGTGCGTTGCTTTAAATTTTCATCCGGATTTTTAATGGACTTTTTATGCTCTTCGCGGCTAATTTGTTATCAAGCAACGTATCTTCTTTAACGTCGGCCGTAAATTCGCCCCCCCCCCCCATCCCCAAGATAGTAGCAAGCTACAAAGGCGTTAAAAGCTAGAAGAAAAAATCTTGGCGAGTTAATTTACCGGTATTTCATGATGATGATGATGCTTCTTTGCATCTGTTTTTTTTTTATTCCCAGAGTTATCTTTCAACTTTTATGCGTAAGTACATCGAATTTTTTTCAGACGGGCAGCTTACCTGAAACAGAAAACAGAATAAACAATAAGTTAATGAAAAAATAAAAGTACTTAAAAACTTGTGATCGGAAATCCGCAAATGACCGATCTCACAACGCCAGCGAGCAGCGATATTTCAAGCTTACAATCAGCGATTTTTTCTCATTACCGCGTCTCATGAAGCTTCGCCTTCGTCTCCCCCCGTGCGCCGCCGATAATTCCGAGACATGCCTTTAAAAAGAGAGAGAAAGAATCGCCGACGTCAGGTCTCAAACGGAAAGCGTTGATTTCCCGGTGGATGGGTTGGATCGAGAAAAAAAAAAGAAATTCTGGAAATTCCGCTGGAGATGTGCGACAAAGGATCGAGTTGGCAAAATGGTGGGTTGCGGATCGATGAGGCTTTAGCTCATCTGTAGGTCGATCCGCGAGCGCTGTTTTCCACTTTGCCGCTCATTTATTATTCCAGCCGGTCGCGAGAGCTCTTTTCAGCGGCGTTCGAGCACTCGAAGTCGATCGACAGGCAGAGAAGACTGCCGCTCGCTCTTTCTTTTGCGAGCGAGACCACTCGAGCTGTACGCCTGGAGGATGCTAATGATGAGCGGCCGAGAAAAAAATCTTATCTCAACTGCTCTCTACGCCTTGACGCACCTAATTAAGTTGGCTTAATTAATTTCAGCTTAAACTTCTCTCTCTCTCTCTCTCTCTCTTTCTCTCTCTATATCGCTCCGAGTAAATTGAATATCCACGAGCTGATTTTTATTTCTCTTGCAGTGCAAGCTTTCTTTTGATCTCTTTTGTGTCTTGATTTGTTCTTGCTCTCTTTGGCAAACTATTTATATAAAAAAAAGCTATTATCGTCGCGCCAGCTGGGCAAACAGGTGTTGTCGATTTTCCACTTTCCAGCATTGACAGCTGAAAGACTTTGCGGAGAACAACGAGTGTCATCGAGCGTTGTGTGCAACAGCAGCTACAGCAAGAGGTGCAACATTTACCGTTTTCTCGACGGCTCAGCTCATTTCCTCTCAATTTCCGCTCCCTTTCACAAGTACCCTTCCCCTTGTCTTCTCTTGGTGCTCGTGCTCGTGACGGTAATGATCTTTAAGCGGATTGTACTGCGGCGCAGCTCGTCCTCTAAACTACTTTTCTTTCTTCTACCGAGAGACAATGACAGTATAACTGAACATCTTTTTGTTTTTCTCTACAATACTCGCACGCGAACCGACAAGAGCTAGTTCAAGATTGTACTAAACTTAAGCTGATAAATTAATTTATCAACCTTAAGAAAAAATAATTCATTATTCTCGTCTTAGTGAAAAAAAAAATTCAATATACCACACAGCGCCGTGACAATTCTTTGAGCAAAACCGATAACAAGGACTTAAACTTATATATATTGTTAGGAACTCGATCGTGTGAGAGCCTTCGGAGACCCATAAATCGTTAGCGTCAGGTGTGTCGTTGAACGAAAGAAAGAAAAAAAGACCAAGACAAGCCAGAGCGAAAAAGTATGTAATGAACGACTCGGAAGAGAAAAAGTGACAAAAAAAGTAAAACTCAATTATCGGCCCGAACGCGAAACACTTTGTCGGTATCTACTTTTTTAAGTATAGTTAATTCCATTACACGTCGGTACAGCCAAAGAAAATTGTAAGCGATGCGTCGTCGCGAAAACGTAGATTTTTAGAAAATTTGATCAGAGAGACTATATCGCGCAATTAGTTGCTGCGCGGGAGGGAGGCAAAATGCGGAATTCCGCGGAGCACACTTAGGCAAGAAAACTTTTTAATTTGACTTTTTAATTGACTTGCTCGAAGTTTCATCTATTAAACAAAGTAACTTTATTAAAAGTTTTCACTCTTGGCACGCGGAGCTTTTATTTTAATTTTTCGAAAGAGTTGCTAATGCCACTGCAGCGATGGATATTAATTGATCGGGACACGTGAAGTAAATTAATTCGACATTCTCGTGGGTCGATCGACCCATTTACATTTACATTATCGATTCATCGAATCTCAACAGATATTCTACAGAGTAGCAGTATCAATCGCAACAGAAGTTAGAGAAGCAAAGTGATATCCGCCGTAGAGAAAGCTCATTAGCGCGGAACAAAGAGAAAAAGCGCGCGAGGCACTTAACTCTACAGGGGCAAAGTTGCTCCGAGCTAAATTGTTGGTGCAAGCGTGGTGGTAAGGGCGCGCACTAGATCAGTCTGCTCGAAGAAAGATCCTGCTATTTTATTTATCGAGCTCTCGCGCGCGCCGGAGAACGAGAGCAGCAAGCATTGTTTCTCGTCGGTCACGCAAGTAGAGAGAAAAGATTGAACACTGACCCCTCATTTGGAGGCGAGTCGAGCAGCGAGTGGAAGGTTAAAGAATTGCCTGGGGCGCTTCTCATTTCGGCTCAGGTCTGCGTGCGATACGTATACCCATGAGATGCGCGGATCTAAGTGAATTTTCCGTTTCGACATCTCAGATGAACAAAGCCTTCTGTGATGTCGTTGGCCCCAAGTATTATACTCTTTAATAATGTCTTCTTGGCACGCGACTTTACGAGAACTTTCATAAATACTACACATTTTTTGTTATTCACTACATAATTTTTTTCGCTCAAAAATAGTTTATCTCGAAAAGCGGTATAATCAGTGTGGCGCAGGTATACGTTTGAAGCGAGTCGTTCAATTTTTCAAGTCAGTGAATTGCGAAATGAAAATTTCGTGAAATGATGGAGTATATGATGAAAAAAAAGCGAAAAATTATTCTGGGTAGTATTTTGGGAAGACGATGTCGTATAAAAAAATAGTCTCTTTTTCTCTCACGGCGTTATTTTTTAAAGTCGTCGAGTCCCAGAAATGCAAATGAAGCCATCATTACGCGCCATTTGAAACATCGGGATATATATTACATTTCCTCTCTCCCGTGCTCGCACGAGTGCATCCTGTTCTACATTTACTTTATCTCTTTTTCATTTTTTTTTTGCTTGAAGAACTACAAAAACGCAAAAATATATAATGAAAGAAAAACAGACGAAAAAAAATGTCGCAACAAACTTTCGCGCGTATCAAATAACACAAAAAAAATAGCTCCCCAGAACGAGCGGAAAAGGTGTTGCAATTTCCTGCTCTGAGGTGTATACACGAAGCAGTAGGTCCCGGGCCGCCAGTAACGTGTTATAACGACTCCGAGATTCGGATACGCCAGCGTATGTAAATATATAACAGTCGGAGGGAATGAGCTGCAGCTCGAACGATGTGAGCCCGGGGAATCGTTGCCGACGACGCCACCGAGGATTCCTCGTGAAAATTAACCGAGACAGCTTCACTCTCTCTCTCTCTTGCAATCGTACATGTTGCTGCTGCGGTTCATATATACATATACATATACACCTCGCTCAAAAGCGCCTGCCGATCTGACGAGATTATTTTGACTGATTTTAATGCGTTCGCCGCGTGATCAATGGCAATCGCAATGAGTCTGCGGTTTATATGCTCATGCAAAACGACCGAATGCTCTGCGCGTACAACGTACAGACTTGCGAATTAATGCGATTGAAATTCACGATTGCCACTGCGAAATTCTGCCGCGGCGCGGCTTTAACAGCTCTTTCGAATGCATTTGCCGATTGGTCTCGCGCTTTGATGGGATTAAAAGGTTGCAGCGTTGGTAATATAAAATATGCGATATATTGATGAACTTCGGGAATGATATGAAGCCAAATATTACACGTACAGCACAACACAGAGAGAGAGAAAGAGAGAGACACACACAAAAGACCAATCAGTGGTATTAACGTCAATGCACTTTGGCAAATGAGCTTGTACGCGTGTATTAGTAAATATACGCGCGCATATGAATAAAATATATTGCACGAGCCACCGTCGCCGCAATGTCGATGAAATTATTCGAAGCAATAAACTCGCCCGCGCTCGCATGTCACGCCTAAGTATTGTTAACTATCGCGCGAATCTAATTGAGCTGTGCGAGAGAGAGAGAGGGAGAGAGCATGACGATAAACAGGGACGTAGCGCCGAGCAGCGTGATCGTATAATTTTCCGCGAGCACATACTCATAACCGTTGATTAACACCTCCAGCTGAATTTCAAACAGCAGCCCATCATCGGGCATCAATTGATGACTGATCGCGTTACTCGTAATTTAACGCTAACGAACGCTTATTTTCGGACGTTCAACGAACTTCAGCTGCGAATTGCCAATTCAACGCGGCTGAAAGGATATAACTCATTTGCGTATATCGGTACGCGTAAGTCTTGCCGAGCGAATGTCAAAAAAATTCCCTTGAAATTAAAATTCAGCACGTTTTACGTCCTCCATTACCATTGACGTTGAGATTCTCGCAGATTATAAGCATCGAAGAATCACTGCTGATCTATTCGCCAATTTTGCGGCGCCAAAAGTGCTCGAAAAGATCAAAGAGCGTAGCTCGTGATACGATTAATTATGAGGATATAGTAGCAGGCGCACAAAGCTCAGCCGATCAACATGACAAAGTCGTAAAAACTGGAAGCACAAAGGATCAACGGAGGACATCGGTATCGCGCAGCTATATATAAGTATTCATATCACATCGCGTATATATGTATATCTTAGACAGGCTAATTGAAATACAACGAGCTCGTGAGGATGTTTATGGGGAAGCAGAAGCAGCAGCAGCACGTGTACGGATTCCATTTAGACGTCGCGTCGCTCGTCGCACATACACACTACTAGCCTATTTCTTATTATAATTAGCCTGACGAGTTTCAATTACATTAGACGACGCTCGAGAAAGCGAGAGATTATTCGAGCTTTCGTGTGCATGCGACGGAACTCGCTGGCATTAAAGTCGTTCGTCTTTTTTTTTTCTCTCTCCTTCCTAATTTTATTAGGAGGAGAACAAAGTGCGCTCGTGAATTATCTGGAGAAATCTTTATGATGTTTCGTGGGGGAGTTTATTGTTTGAGAGCGAGCGAGCGGCGGTGTGTGTTTTCATTGGCGTAATGAAAGTCTGTCGACTGGATTCACACTCATTAAGGGATATATACGGGTGGCAGAGCTAATTGTTTCATCGCGTTGCAACACATACACATCAATTTCGCCGTAGGGAGTATCAACTGCAGTAGAAAGTTTTTTTGAAATGCTTGTCTTTGTGCCGAGTCGAAAATTGAAATTCCAACGATTGCAGTGGTTGCTGCCCCATACGTACGTGCATTAATTCGCGCTTGTGTGTACAAAGTGAGAGGCAGTTTTGATCGATCCCTCGAGCTGCGAGGCTTTTAAGCTCATATAAGTACGTGTGTGTGTGTGTGTGTGTGTGTGTGTGTGTGTGTGTGTGTGTGTGTGTGTGTGTGTGCGTGTGCAAACAGAGCTCCAACGCTGCCTGTAGATGAAAATCGGACTTTGATCGCCTGAACATGCGGCTCGTCAAGCAGCGAGCGTTGCATGTGCATTCGAAGCGGCAAAATTTACCAAGCTAACTTTGACACCCCTTTCCGTGTTGAGCATTCGATCTGGCAGTTCTCGTATAATATTCCGTTAAATACACGAGTATATGTGTACGTACGTGTATCGGTCACGCGCTTATGCATACACTGTGTGTATATACAGAGGAAAAATTCGTTTGAATAAGGGACGAATTCATCGACCTGCTGCTGCTGCTGCATCGAGTGCGTGACACTGGATCGTCAACTTTTCCGTCATCGCCTTATTGATAACGAAAGATAAGTTCCATGCAAGCTCTTATTTGTTTTTTTTTTTTCAATTACTCACGTGTCTACGTCGAGTAATATTCAATCGCGAGTGTGTAATTATTTTCCATTTGGAAAATATAGCGAGCGTGATCGATATTAGAAACAACTGCAAGAGAAAACGTTTCTTTTGTTTCATTTTTCGGTTCTCCGCAACAACTGTAGCCGTGAGAAACCGCGTGCACTGGATGAACTACGAGCTTGTATACAATCAAGCCTTGGGGCGATATCGTGCGGCTGCACGATCGAACCAACCGCAACATGTTTGTGTTGGACGCGCGAAATTAAACTCGTTGCCAATATAATAGTTTTGCTATCGATTTCAAGTGTGTATGTGTGTGTTGATCGTAATTAAAAGCAGACCTTTTTCTCTTTCCCTACGAATGAAAAAATTGCATACGTTAGAAAGCTCGTAATTAACATATTAACCGAAACTCGCTTAATATGTCGTTTTATTTATTTTTGTTATTTTTCATCGTAAGACATGAAAGATAAGATTTTTTTCATTGGGGACGAAAGTTATAAATCCTGCATTTAATAATAAAAAAAAGGTCGCGAATAGTGCCGGAACAGCTGGCGCATTGACAAGCAGCATACGTAATTAGTCTAATCCTCGGTTTGATCTATGTGTGACATGCCTCGGTGTGGGGTCGCCAACAAACCCAAGCAGCAACAGGACAATTTATTATGATTCAAAAGGCTGTCTATTCGTCTGTACCCCGGGAAAAACCGATAAGAATTGACAGCGCTCGACGACGGGAAAAGACGGAAACTAATTACAATGTATACAGGTAGGTAAATGAAAAAAAAAAAAAAATAAAAGAAAAAAAGAGACGGGATGGTGGCTCACGCGATAGACAGATAGGCATCTTTGGGGACGACGGGCGGTGTTAAACATCCCCGGAAAGGAAAAAAAAGAGAGAAGGGTCGCCGTCCCGCGTGTAAAAGCCGGAAGGAACGCGGTATCGCTTTACGCGTACAATAATAATTAACGCGCTCAGGAAATGAATTTCAAATGCGTGCTGGCCGTTTTTCCATATTCAGATAGAGTAAGCTAGAGCCCGCACGAAAAACTGAAACTCGAGTCTTTTGGGGATATCTTTCGTGGGGCTATTTGAAATTCCCACGTGGGATATGTATATCACGTGTCCAGCTTTCAAATTAAAAATAAAAAGAGAAGAAGCCCTTTAACTCAGATAAAGTAAGTCAATTTTCATTCCTTTCTTTTACATTGAAACGATAAAAGATTTTAGCTCTATCCAGTTGATTCTTTAATTACTGGTAACAATTTATCACAATGAAACAAGAAGTTCGTCTAACAATATCCGTATCCAGATCCCAATACTCGAGTTATATAAGAGAGCTCATTTCGAACTAACACAAAAAAAAAAGAAAAGAAATTCAAATATCCGTCAGCAGGATAAGAGCGAGGCAAGAAAACAAGACGCTCACTCGGTGCAGGCGCGGCAGGCGGCAGAAGGTTAGCCCCGCATCAGTCTGATTGCGAAAGATGGGATTCGTGCGGTGGGGAGAGAAGAAAAAGAGACTCGTCTCCCTTTCTTGCTCACTCTCCTTGCACTTCAGCCACGGTGGCAATAGCTGTTGCCAAGATTTACTCTGACACGTTTCCAATGTTTGTCGATAGACGCCGGCAGAGAGAGAGAGAGAGAGAGAGAGAGAGAGAGAGAGAGAGAGAGAGAGAGAGAGAGAGAGAGAGAGAGAGAGAG
>JAWWMK010041353.1:0-11660 GCA_035047105.1 Galeopsomyia nigrocyanea
AATCAAAGCCTGCTCTAAATTCCCCGAGAAAATAAAAGCAATTCAGAAAAAAAAACTGGAGCAAATGTAGAATCATCACCAGCACGCACCTCATTCTCGTATATTTCCATCTCATTTTTATTCGTATAAATTGTTTGTTTACGCATCTGTTTTCCACATGTTACAACGCGTGTGGCAATCGTTCACCCAATGTTATTCGCCATTACGGCTCGGATACATAATTTAAAATAATATAACATTAGCGAGCGCTAAATAAATAAATAATCTATCCGACATATGTAATGCGAATATGATATTAATTAAATCCACTGAGTCCACGTTAATTATCATCCAAGACGGTTATATCTTTAATACGAGAAAAAAAAAGTAACATGCAAAAAAGTGTATTTCTTTATATCAGAAATCATAATGAAACTGATTATACGCACTCGTATACGTGCTAAAAGTCAAAAGTAGAACACACACAAGCTTACGGGGCAGCAAGAAGACACGCATGCAACCTTGCGAGTTATTCAATCGATATAAACTCGCATAGAGCTCCCTAAATTTCCCAGGGGTGTAACAGGTCAATTACCCTTGCACGAATATTCGCAGCAAGTTTCGTTGTTGTATTCCTCGCAAACCGCGCGTATGTTGCCCGATATTCGATTATACACGCTCGAAGCCCTTTATTGCATTGATAACTTCCAAAGCTGTCGATATACCTATTTTATACGATGAATGTAGATTCTACTGGAATATTCATAACGTAAATGGGTGCGTTTGTTCGGATATTATATATCCATTTGATACGACTTGATGTTTGCTTCTCATTTTTTCTTTTTTTATGTTAATTTGTTTTTTTTTTTCAAGTCTAATGGCAATTGAAATAAATACGAATTATGCTAATTGCGCCTCGTCGTAAAAATGTCTGCTCCACATACATACTGTTAGTCTGATTTTTCTTGAAAATTTAAGGGGGCGCTAGGTTAACGGTGTGCTCGCACGCGAAGCTTCGTAAACTCGCGAAAATTTTACTGAAAAATATAGCGGCGATAATTGCGTTTTCTCGAAATTTCTTATCGGTTAATTATCGAGGTGTTTATTGAATGCGATGTAAGTGGTTAAAACGATGTCTATCTGCGAACAAGCGTGTTTATTATTTTAATTTCAGAAAACGAATCGAGGAAAATATTTTATTCATGTACGGTATCATGCGTATTATCAAATATAGATTATGAAACAATTAATTTTTACACGCATTATCTTTTCGGTTGATCGTCGAGTATTGAATGTAAATTTGGATTTCAATAGCGCGCCAGACGTATTATTCGCCTCGCGTTTAGCCGATAAAAAATTATAATATTATCACGATAATTTTTTGATTTATTGAATTATTGTGCGATCGTAGCTGCGATTCGTATGAATAATATAAAAAATGCGTAGTTTACGTAAAAAAGAATAAAATAAAAGTCGTGTTAACAAACACAAACAAATATACACGTAACAATAACAATTATCAGTCGTTTAGCATAATAATTTTCTCACCAAACACGCTTACATTTAGAGTCTCATCAGGTGCAATATGATGTTTCGAGTGAGTCCCTCGAAGCGCTAACGAAGCGATAAAATCCTCCATTGGCAGGTTGCAACGATGAGAGAGAGCTTCCAAAGGACATCCGATTATACGACTTCGACGCGAGCGATCAATTACGACGTGATTAACTCTCTCTCTCTCTCTCGCTCCTAGCGGCAACTTAATTTCCTATTAAAGCTGCACTGTAAGCAAGCATCATACATCAATTAGTGTCAGTGCGCGAATGTCGCCCTGAACTTTCCTTTAGCAGTGGCACGTGCTGAGTTTGCGAGAAGAAGTATCGTACGAAAAAAAAAAAAAAGGAAAGAAGAGCCTGAGAAAAATATATATATATAAAGTATATATCTTTCGGCGAGAAGAAGGTCAATTCCGTGTGAGTAACGAGTTATATGGACACGTCGGTTTTTCTAGATGATCGATCTTTCTATACCCGGTACGACACTTTTCACTCTGAGTATATTGGATTTATGTGACGGAAAGAGAGACAAATTTTTTTTTTGTCGAGTAAAATGGACATTGACGACGAGACATTGCGAACGACAATTAACACCTGCGTCTTAAGAAGTCATAGAGGAGAAAGAGAAAAAAATGGAGCAGTGAGAGAAAAAGCGAAAGTGTCGCTGGTATATGATTGCGCAATGTTCACTCGCGCGTTCTAATCCTCTGTGAGAGAGAGAGAGAAAAAGGTTGCCGTTCGCGACATTGGCCCCTTTCATAATACTCACTGCGAGTGTCATTGAGAGCATCTTTTTTTGGTTATCGTGAGAATTTCAACAGGTTGGTTATGGATGTGATGTATCTCTTCATCATTTTTTTTTATCAGTTAATTGTTCGCTAATTGAGTGATTATTTTTATTAGTTTGCTTTGTGTGGCTTCTCGAGCGTGGAAAATCAATATAGAAGAAGGTTTTTTTTCATTTGCATTCATTAATGTAATTGAACGGCTGGCTATATGACCGCGCTGTTAAGATAATTATTATTTTCTATGGGTTTCGTAATATACTCTAATGATTCAATTTTTTTTTTCGAATAAAGAAAAACAATATTCATTGAGGACTTTTCATTGCGTTAAAGAGTTTTTGTAACGGTTGTTAAATTATGCGCGAAAGATTCTACGAATGTAAATTCAAAATCTTTATGCGTATTCATTATTTATGCACTAAAATTAATTTCATAATTTTTTCCCTAATATTCAAAATTAATCTAAAAAAAAAAACATCGGCTTGAAATTTGATTAGCTAACCAATATCCGATACGCAAAATCATCGGGTACATAACAAAAGGCAAGTTTCATCATCGACCGCGCACGAGCTGGGGCGGAAGACTGTATGGAGCATCAAAATCGCGCTTCAAGGTCTATGCAACGTCGCTGGCTTCTCGCGAAGCCCCGGAGAGCGAAATTAAGCGAATTACGACAAAAAAAAAAGAGGGGGGGGGGCTTCTCACCCTACCTTTCGCGGATTACTTACCACTCTCATAGTCGACGGCAGCGACGCAACAGGTGCACCTTCGCTCGACCTCCTTTTTTACTAACTTTTTTTTTCGGGATGTACATAGAATTAAGTGTGTATAGAGCCTTTGGATATTGTAATAACTCGCACTTTATTTTTTTTTTTCACCATCTCGGTGTCTTTACAAGATAGATAACGTAATTATTTAAGATGAAACCCTTAGAAACTATGAAAAAAAGAACATACAGAATATCGAGTGCGATGCGTACAGTTCCCACGAAACACTATGTATAAAAAACACTTTTTTCACGTAATATATTCCAATAGAAACGTCTTCTAACAAAAAGTACACTTACTTTGCATTCAATAACATCGACATTCCTTCGAATATTCAATGTGAACGACTATTATTTCACTAAATAGTAAAGTTTCTCTAATCTACGATATTTTTTTTTTACAAGCAGTCGAAAAATACCAATTTTTCTTTTTTACCATATTTTTTTTATTACAATCGCTCGTGAAAAAGTAGTCATTCCTCTTGAAATTATGTTTAGAAAATAATAATAGATAGCTTAAATTACGATTTCTTATCTATTCCGGCCAAGGAACTGTAGCAATGATAACCAGAATAGCAAACGCTTACGAACTAATTTATAAGCGATGTACAATATAATCCATATATCTCCTCCACAACGCGTATATTACAGTTAATCCTACACGAACCTTTATCACAATGTTATTTGCTCCTTTCAAAAAAAAAAAAAACGTCGACTGGTGTTATTCTTGAAAATTTACGATGATGTTTTTTTAATGGGACTTCCGACACGCTAATCGTTGCGAACGTCTGGCAGTCTGGCTTCGTGTTGTTCGTCTCGCTGGCCTTGGTGACTCGTCGTCAGAGTCGGAGGTAATATCTGTCGAAGAACCTGACAAATCATATTCGCCGTATTCTTCTAAGTATCGCCACCTTGCGATTTCACCGTCCCACTGAGAAAAATAAACACGATTATTGGTTAATAATTCTACAGATTAATTACTTGTTTGAAACAAAAATATTGCAGAAAGACATTACCGAAGTCGAGACGATTTCTGGATTGTATGGATGCCAGCTGACATCTCTAACGACTGTTTTGTGACCCTTCAAGGTTTTCGCAATCTTTCCGGTAAGTAAATCATAAACTGTAAAGAATATCAGTACATAAATCGATTCGATACGTTATATATAAAATGCATAATAGAAAATGAGTAAGCACTCACTTATAATTCGTCCAGTACCGCAACCTGTGTAAATATATCTCTGGCCGGTGGTTGCGGCTGGCGAAAAGTGACACCGGATCAAAGTTTGTACTACAATGTGCCCGCGATACGTCATTACACTCGTGTCACCTTCCAGTGGCTTTCTCGGCAACAAGACTGCAATTAAAAGTTTTCTAGGTCACTAAAGAGCTTTGGTATTAAAGTTTTTGAAATAATTAAAAAACTAACATTTCTTTGGTACATTCTGCCATCTGTAATCCCACGAGTTGTTGGCAACAGTAACGAACGTCGACGCTGACTCTTGAGCATCTTTACTCGAGAATACTCGAGCATCCCACAACTTGATAGTTTGATCTTTGCTGTTGGTTATCAAATGCCTTCCATCGCCCCGAGGATCAACGTAAGTGATTCCACCCAAGTGACCTGCCAAAACACCAACTGGCTGTGGGTTGTCTTCGCGCAACGATCGTCTATCCCAGACCTTAAAGAACAATTTTACAAGATTATAATCGATCAGTTCGATGGTTTATTGAGCACTCGAATACTTTACTTTGCAAAAACCATCGTCGCCGGCACTGTATAAAATTTGTGACGAACTGTCGGCAAAGGCCACGCTGTTTATGTCATGATTGTGCCCACGAACCTGAAAAAAAAGAAGAAAACATTCAACGTATAGCATCTTAATTTAACGTTCAAAGTCAACAAGTGCAATAAGTAATCACTTTTGAACACTGTTGAGATCCTCGATCGTAGATATAAAGGCATCCATCGTTGCCGCCGCAAAATAATTCACGGCCATCGCTGGAAAATACAACGGAAAAGACGCAGAACATTGGATGCTCCGCGCTCAATAAAAGAGGCTCTCGATGCTGTGGATCTCCGTGAACCGAATGCATGTACACTACGAAATAATCGTAAAGATTAAACGAAAAATTCACGTATAAGTTTCAGCGCAGATTACTCACAATAGTCGGACCAGCTGGAGTAAACGAAAAAACTGGCGTCAGGACTGAAGGCAGTATCGAGAATACTCCAGCCAACAGCGGAGACGGAAAATTTTTTGAACTCGTTGTACCAGCCATTTACGGATTTGTACAGGCGTACAACTCTATCTGCAATTTGCAAAGGAACATCGTCATTCATTTAATTGTTATTTCTATTTTATCCATTAAAGAAAATTATCTATACTATTATCCTACGACAGCAGGTGGCGCTCGAAGTTGTGTCGTAACGATATTTACCCACATTTACAGATAAACAAATGTACAGCCTTGTGCATCACAATGCAATAATAATAATAATTGAAAAAAAAAGAAAATATTCGTACAAACCATGCGTGGTAGTGAGTAGAAAATTGCCATCCTGCGAGAAAGTGCCGCAGAACGGTTTGTTATTGTACTTGGCTATCCTCTGCATGTGATTCGGCAAAAAGTTGCCGGCGATATTGCACTTTTGTCCGCACGTGAAACTCGCTCCGTGCTCGCGGCGCTCGATCAACGGGGGTACCGATGGTGTTGACAAATCATCGTTGTAGTTTAAGCCGCAAGCCAGCCTCGTAAGCAGACTTATGTCGCTTTTCTGAAAAAAAAAAAGCAAAAGTACGAATTAATTTTGTGAATAAGTATTAATTTTACGTCATTGTTATCTAAGATCGATTACTAACAATGACTATCGCGTTTTGCGGAAAGTCTCGTTTGTTTGAAAAAATGCGGTAGTCACTATATCTTGCATTATATCGTGACACAATCATCATTCTTTGGTGTATTTGATAAACGTGAAAAATAAATAAATCCATTGTTAAATTGTAATTCGATTGATGATCGAAACGGCTGCAATATCGAATGAAGATTGGAAGTATTGATTAGTAATCTATATTTAGCTGTGTAAAAATTGCAGCTGCAATTATTTACTTTTTATCTCTGTATTGAACTGAACACTTTAAATTATCAATAGATCGTCCAAAATTTACAACTATTTAATAAAAACATCAAATTTCACAAGATCACTCGTTCGAAAAACAAAATAACAAACGAATTGTTTAAACAATTACATACATCAAGTACACTCCTATTGGCAATGGGTATGGCGCCCTTGGGTCCTTGATTGTTCAGCAGATAATCCTCGGATGGCTCATCTTCATTACTGTAAAAACATCCAAAGTAATGAAGACAAAAAAAACAATCGTTGCAAAGTCGTGTATCGTATGTTATCTATATAAAGCATAAACAAACATGACAGCAGGAAACATGGCGTTTGGCCTGAATAAGGAGAGAAGGGAGGTGAGCGAGCGTATGAGGTCCAGCTTGATGGCGTTTTTTTTGTTATGTTATCGAAAAAAGTTGCTATCGAGCCACAATTAAAGTCGAAACACCAGCAATACCGCAAAGTCTTATCATAACCCGCGTCAAAAACAACACAACGAACACACACACGCACTAATAATACAGTTGAGGTTAGATTCTCGTTTCTCGCGCCCCCTTTAACTATACGGCCGCAGCCAGAAAAGTATATCGAACTGCGCAGCTGCTCTCTCGCTTTCAAAGTATATGTGTGTATATGTGTCCGTACGCTTACCTTTGCATAGATTGTAGTAGTTCACGCAGGCGGTTTCCCTGTACGCCGGGCCAACGACTACCTAAACCTAACAAAAGTGCTACCATCTCCATGACTATAGACTATAGTTAACGACGAAATTGTTGTTTTTCTTTTTCCTATAAGTTAAATGCTTAGCGACAGAGGAGAGAGCGTATAAAGAATGGACGTGCGCAAAATTAAGTCTGCGGTGGGAGAAGCTCTCAACATATATTTCGAGATCACCGTCGTGTCGGCCGCCGCGCGTCTGCGCGCAAAAGTTTAATATTTCCCGGACATAGCACACCTGCTGAACGTGACGTTCCCGATGATTTTCTATATATACTTGTTGATCTGCGACTAAGTTTTTTTTTTTCGTTTTTGTTAGTTTTGATTATTTACTCGTGAAGGGTGGGATTTTTTTTTTGTTATATTGTGGAATTCAAGTATTTACAATTAAATCAAGCACGATAATTAACATATTAATAAACACACGATTACCATTCCATAAACTACAAAAACAGGCTAAAATGCTTGGATGCTACCGCACGCTAATACAATGCTAAACGGATTGGGGCCCGCTCTTGCATTTCGGGGGGGGGGGGGCGGGGGGTGGGTGGATCCCCTCTTTCTGTCACTCACGCGCTTTCATCTCCCCCGCTCGGTAGTTTTCCACGGTTTTTCCCTATATTACACTAAAAAAAATAGTATACTCTTATAACAAAAGGACATTAGTCTTGAACAAATACTCTTGTAATAAGAAGAAATTCTCTTGTTACAAGAAGTGGTTCCTCTTGTGGTAAGAAGACTATTCTTGTAAAACAAAAAGATTCCTCTTGTTACAAGAGAAATTCATTTTGAAGCTATTTTTAGAAGAAAATCTTCTTGTATCAAATAGAATCTTCTTGTTACAAGAGGATTTTTTTTCTCAGTGTATACTACCGCCGCGTCTAAATTCTCGCACAAGACGTAAAACGCGGAAACTATTCGACAGCGAATTGCCTTGAAATCATCGTCTATATCTATATTTAGTAGATACAATTATAACTCTTCGTTGTTTTGCTTCGAATATTCTTTTTTAAACGACCGAAAAAAGTATCTTTGCTATTTTTTTTAATTTATTTGTCAAACATAAATTAGCAGTAATACTCTAACGCTGAATTAGAGCAACTAACAAAACCAAAAGAAGTGGATTTTTCCTCTTTGGCGTAGGTTTAGAATACAAGAAATATCTTACATTAAAAGTTACAAACTAAAAGTATAATAACAATTCCATAAACTATAATAAAATAATATTCGTTTTTTTCTATCCATTTTTTGAGTTAATATTTTATATTACATTTGCTAATGTTTAATAATATCAATATATTTGGTAATGTATCGAATACTTTCAAAGCTGTAATATAACCACTAATTTTATATGTAGTTTTGTTCAATTTCGATATTTGTAGACGTTTATTTCTTGTTATATATTATACTCTGTGAATTCAAAAATTTACAACTGAATTCTTCATAATGATATAATAGTGATTCAAGGGCGAACGCTTGGTTAGATGAAACGAATACAAATTGTGCAGGAATGGAATAAGTATATGGTTAGAATCACACAAGTATATAGCTCACTGAATTACGAACTGCAGTAATGATTTCCTATAAAACGCGTTCCATTGGATAATTAAACGGCATTTTTAAAAGCTAACGCTTTATGGATAATCGATACATACTTCATTTTTATTAACTTAAAAAAAAAAACGCACTGCAACATGTTCATTCATCAAATCCACATTGAAAATGACAGATATACAGTTATTTTCCTTTTCTAATTTCAAACAGAACAAACCATCAATTTTGACTGCGGAGTGCATTTGTCGGTCAAAATTCATTTATTTGCCTCTGACGAAAAAAAAAGTGCACTCCGACAATTCGATTCTCATGCACGTGGCACACACACATATCGAAAAAGAATGTGACAAATTGAGTTTCGCGGAGTGAGTTTTATTTGTACACGTTTGAACAAGAAAATCCCTCTTTCTCTTCAATGCAGCACGCGTTCTGTGTGTGTGTGTGTATTTGCGAGTGTTTGGCTCTCTATATGTTTTCAATTTCGCGATAGCTCGAAAAACAAAGAGGCGTGTTGCGCATTTATACATATTCATGTATATGCCCACTGGGAAGAGTAGGTATATATAGAAGGAAAAAAGTCTGTAAAAGAGACATAAAAATTTGATATTTTCTCTCATGTACATACATACGTATGTATCACACGCGTATATGTACATAGTACGCAAGGTCGGGTACGTGTGTGGTTTTTATCTTCTTCTTTTCTCTCTCTTTTTTTCGTTGCGAAATGCACCTTACGTCCTTCGATTTTATACGCGATATTCCATACAGAAGAAAAATAAAAGATTTGATCTTCTCTTCCAAGAGAGAGAGAGAGAGAGAGACGTGAATTTTTCGTTAACCAAAGCTGTATAATAATAATAATGATCGAAAACGTAGACGTTGAAAGGCAACGACAGTATTGTGCGGCTTTTGTGGGGGCTGATTGAATGAATTTGCTTACATCACGACGCCGCGCCTCTCTCTCTCTCTCTCTCTCTCTCTCTCTCTCTCTCTCCATCTCTCTCGAGCCAATGTGATTACCGAGCTGGCTGCTGAATGTTTTATGCTCACACCCACACAAAACGAGCGCAAACACGAGGGTTATTGCCGTGTGCGAGGTTTTCTCGGTATATTTTAGGAAACGACACACGCGAGATGATTGAAAGGGTTGTTTTGCGATTATTGGCGAATTCGAGGTGCGAGATTTATATATAAAGAGCGTGGGTTGTAGTATGATATTTCATATCGTGTATGTGTGGGTATTATTTTGGAATGACGCGGTTGAAAGGTATTATAAATCAGTGGATTCCTGGTGTGTATTTCTGTCAGTCACGATTTTTTTAAAAAGAATTATGCTCGTTAAACTGATAGCTGATTTATGTAGTTTGGAAATAATACGCGAAAAGAGAGTTTTTAAAAATATTTTTAATTAATTGCTCGTTGTAAATTATGATATGATACGATTTTAATGAAAAGTCAAGTTAAACTATACAGTACAGAGCTTATCTACTGTTAAATGTAATTTTTCAATGAATTTATCAACCTTCAACTTTTTTTCTCTCAATTATCCACACGTGTATCAGTCGTCTAAACTTTATATCTTATTGCATCTCAACAGCTTGCAGTTGTATTTTGCAACTTTCAAGCTTCACTCGTAAAGTTACAGTCGAAATCTCGAGAACTTTTTTTATTTAGGAGTATATACGAGATGTAGATATTGAAAAACTAATACGAAAGTCGTTAAAGAAAAATCGAAGTATAAGTTTTATCAGAAAGCAAATATTCTACTCGTGAAATAATACACATTTTCGTTTCAACTTGCAAAAAAAAAACATGAAAAAAAAAAACGAGTTTCACGAAAAATCCAGTAAATTGCAATTCAATCTCATTAATTTCACGAATCATCGGAACGAAAAAGGCCTCCGATACAATCCTGCCTGCAAGCAAGATTAAGCATTTCCATTCAAGACGAATACCTCGGGAAAAGAAATGAAAAAATATATCGAACCATTTCATCCGTGTATGCACGTACAGGAAGGAAGGAAGTGGAAATTGGTCAAGCATAGAATTCCTTCCACGCCATCGATTGGTTTCTCTCTCTCTCTATATGTGTGGGTGTGTGTAGTATGTTGGGGGGGATAGAGGTGGCCAAATCGAATAGACGCGCGCGAGAAAGCCCGTGAATACTGTAAAAGCTAAAGCTTGACAGTGATCAACGACGGATCCTCTCTCTTTCTCTTTTACCTCATATATTTTTCATTATCGGACTTTATTAGCTTTTTGTCCCTCCTTCCCCTGAATGCTCGCGATAATGTAACGAGAGAATACATTTCTTAGTATATCCTTTTATATTTTTTATTATTTTTTTTCGTATTTTTTACAGTACGAGTTGTAATTTGGAACCGTATAAAGAATTTAAATTGAAAGCTCTCTCGCGTAAACATGTGCAAGCTGTTTATAGGTCGTGAAAGTCGTCGTAAATCACGAGGACATTTTCACAAGTCTCTCTCTACTATTACTCCTCATGTAGCTTGAGTTAATAAAGCTCGGCTCGAAAAACAAAGTCCCATTATATTTCGGTGTACAACGTTTTGAGAAAAATAACGACGTTATAACGAATCAATTTTCCGTGCCATCAAGGAAACTTCAAAAAAAAAAAGGACTATACGCGTTTTACGCAAGCTTCGAATGTAAACGATGCGCGCTGGCGCGCTTTTAACGAACGAATGAATTATTGCTGCACGAGCGGGCAGCAGCAGCAGCTACGCGAGCGAGCGTAATATTTTATGACTCAAAAGTGATTCATGAAACATTCAGCCGTGAGGGAGGAATTCCTTCTTTCGCTCTCCCCTTCTCGGAAAAAAAATGTTTTTTTTTTTCGGAGCTTTTACATTTCTATAAATAAAATTATTAATTCAAGGCTGCTGCGACTTGAATCTTGCAAACTATACTAGTGATGTGGGTGTAAGAGATTTGACTAGTGAAACGTGGCAATTTGCAGTTTACAAGCGCAGCCCTTTAACAGTCTATCTTCCGCTGGCTTATTACATCCAATTAAGCGCACCGAGTTCTCGCCCTACTGTCATCTAACCAAGAGAGAGAGAGAGAGAGAGAGAGAGAGCTTCAAGCTCTACAGCTTCTAGCTCAGCCAGGCAGCATCGCAACTAGTCTAATAAACATCCAAATTCCCACGGCCAAGTCCG
>JAWWMK010041364.1:0-11659 GCA_035047105.1 Galeopsomyia nigrocyanea
GAGCGGTTAGTATTGTTCTAGCTCCCTGCACACTTGGTATATCGCTCTCTGAAAAATCTTCAGTGGAGCCCATATACTCTCGTGCAGGAAGCAGTGGGCAGTCGCGAGAGAATCGACGCACAGAGCAGCGTCACAGCAGCGACTTCGTATATCTCCGTGCGACCTTGCACGCGAGTGCCTGCCCTCCGCGCTCACACTCGCAGTCGCGCACGCGCGCCTATTTTCCCCTATTTTCTACCCCGTTACAAACTGCATAATAATAATCAAACCCTAGAATATTTCTTGATAAAATATCTCCAGAATTAAGCATTTATACCCTACTTTAAGTCACCGTTCATTTACATATAAACCTACATTGTTATTAATAATAATTAACTAAATATATGAAAATCATGAATTCGTGACGTCTAACTGTATTCGCAAGCTCGTCATTGGTAGTTTTAATCTGATTATGTTTTGTTCATAAATATAAAACCTCAAAAATAACAATAAATAATAGAATAAGTAGTCACGAGTGACATTAGTGAATGCAGCTTGAAAATTATGTTGATGTTTGATTGTTCTTTACCTTTGTATAACATTTGCGACAAATTAAAGTTTAAACAACGCATAAATGTATATTTTACATGCGAAACTAATAATATCGACATATTTCAACATGCATACATTTTTTATACGTTAAGAACATTTTATATTTAGCTATTAAGTAATATTATTAAAGAAATCTTTGCGTGCGATAAATTTTGCAATAATAATAATAGATTTTCATTCGTAAAACTCTGGAAACCGTACAAGACGAGCCATCTCTGGTAAAAGGCCTTGACTACGAAAAGAGGACTCCTAGAGCTTATCTCCAAATTTTCAAGCGCTTTCAAACAATAGAAAACCTCGTTTCGGCTCCAAGAGAATTTTCGGAGCTCTGGAATGGGAACAGCTCCCCCAAAAGCTTAAAAGGGCCCGCGCACCCCACCCCAGCACTCTTTCGCCCACCGCTGCCAGCCGAGCACAAGGCTTCCAACCGAGAGGAAGGACGAGCAAGGAGTCAATCCAAAAAGTCAATCCAAGAAACTACAAACCTCCAGCCTAGAGGGAAAGAAGAAATATTAAATAAAGTGTAAATTAGAAAGCGCGCAAAGTTTTCAATTTTGTGTATTTACAAGTGTAAAAGGGAATTAATAAAGGGAAAAAGTAAGTTTTAAATATAAAGTTTGAATCTCTATTCTTTTCTATCTTAGCCCGAATCCCCTCCTAATATTTTATTATACTTGTGAATAGACTACATTTGTTAGGCTATTCACTTTTACATTAGCTTACCCAGCGACTACAATCGTTAGTTGCTGGATATCCACGTTATTTAGAGAGACTACAGTTGATAGTTTCTCTGAATAACAGAGATATAGGAAGTGACTAGGTCCACTAAAACGCGCCAATTAATTCCGACAACGCGGGATTGGTTAAGTGCAAGAAATTGCAAGACCAATCCCGAACCCTGAATTGCGCTGAGCTCAAGCGCATCTGAGACGTCACATTGGAGGCCAACGGAGCGATTGTTGTCAGGAATTAATTTAGGGAACTAATATTTTCCTTTCTTTAGTTGATTGGAATAATAGAATTTTCTTCTTGTCGTGAAAATTTACAATATAAAAGTTTTTGAAAAATTAGAAAATTTTGAAAAGTTAAACAGTAAAATTCTGAGTAAAATTTTGAAAAAAAAATAAAATTGAAATCGAAAAAAATTAATGAAGTAAATGTTTGAAAATAAACAAAAAAGTAAAAAGTAATCAAAGTGTTTGAAATTTGTTTTTGAAAAGTGTTGAGAAATATTGAAATTAAAAAGTTAAAGAATTCTGAAATATAGAAAAGTCAAATTAAAAAAGTAAAGTTTTTGAAATCGGAAAGTAAAGAAATAAATGAATAATAATTCTTAAAAGAAATCAAGAAAAAGTAATTGTTACGTTTCGTCGTTAAACAAAACGTGGAGAGATAATTTTAGCACCGAGCTATCCCTAAAAACTTGTTGGATAATTACCGACGGCAACCCCGGCCGTTGTGTAGCGATTCCCGTTACTTACTTACCGATTAAATATAAGTATGCAGTTATATCCTAATTTAATTCTACTGAAAATACCTGGTAAGGCCCGCACGATTCTTAAATCACAAGTGGGAACGACGCACATACGTCATTCAGGAGCGAACAAACGTCTCGCTCTATTTCACCCCTAACGATAACAAGATCGAGCGCACCTATATTTACCCACGATGTAGGGGCAGCACAAATCACTACTAAGGGGGCACAATTGTTTTATTAGGCGCGCAATCGCCTTATCTTGTATCCACCGTCAACGGCAATATAAGACGTATATGATAACGCACAAACGTAAACTAGTGCCGCACAATCAAATTAGTGACCGCGCAAACGTGTAGTCCCGAGAGATAAGTATTATTGTTAATTTTACTAATAAACCGTAAAGGGTAGTACGCACAAATGTCAACTAATAAGACACAAGCACACTAGAAGTGGCGCAAACGTATACCCTAATCCATATAAATTTTCATTAAACAAATTAAAGTACAAACGATTGCAGTTAATATATCGTAAGAGCTAACCCCGCACAATAATAATATCAACCCTAAATACTCTAGACCACTACATGGAAATTAATTAGTTATAACGACAATGTAGATTAATATATATATAATATTACAAGTAACCACTTAAACCCTACACGTCACTACGCATGTGGATAACAAAATTTTAGGTTAACGCTGTAAATGGATAAATTATAAGAATTTTGCAATAAGTCGTGATTAACAAATAGAGAGCGACCGTATGAATTTTCACGGCACGTGGTGCCGCGAATTGGCTAAGCTAATTTATGAAATAAGATAATTTTATTTTTAAAGAAAATAAATATTCGTAAGCTGACATAACAATTTATTTTAACTTTCTATCACGATACGTTAATCTAATTATTTGTGCAAATATCATGCGATGTGAATGGATTTTTCTCCCGAGTACGCACGCGGCACGTAAGCTAGCTATATATGTATATCATTATAGGCAAGATGGCCGCCCGACCACGTTTTATCTACAAGATCTTACGATAAAAATCGCTGGTAAATTGGGTAATAAAATGCCGATGAAAATCAGGAAGGTTGATAAATTAAATATTGTTTAATTTTGTTTAAAGTAATCGATTTAACTTACTTGTTTATTTGCAGACAATAGTTAGTGGTCAATACGGTATAAAGGTAATTATTTATATCTAATATTCGTCCAATATTTGTCCAATATCAATACTGATTTCGTCCAATAGAATATTATTTTTCGTCCAATACAAAAGTTAGTTTCGTCCGACACGGAGATAACGTAACAACAGCTGCTTCTTATCTGTGATTCGCACAATTACTTTTTTATCACTCGCTATTTTCACACACACGGTTCGTCACGCACGATTAAATATTGAATTATAATTTTGATTCACGATCGAATGATAAAATAACTGATAATGATAAAAATAAGAACTGAGTAATTAGAATTTGCAATTTAGATTTGAGGATGTGTGTATACTGATTAACGATTCGTACGTGACTGATCTTGCGTAGCAACGTTCTTCCCAGGTGCAAGTGCCTCCGCGATGCACTCACACCTTTGACACTACACCTTGGCCATCGAACACTCGTCATGCGCTCATTGACCTTGTATTCTTTCTCTCACTCAATCATTCACGCCCATGCGCTGTTTCTTTCTCGCTCTCTCTCCTGTTCGTCCGAGTGCAAGTGCATCCGCGGCGCACCTGTATCCAAACGCTCAAGCGCAACGCCGCCGAATACTCGTCGAGCGCTCATTGGCCCGCACTCTTTCTTTCTGTCCACTTTCTCTGTTACACCTATACTACTCTTACATACTATGATCGGCGCGCGAAAAACAATTGACAGAAAAATCTGTCACAACTGTAATTCAAAGAAAAAATTCATTACTAAAATCAACTAAAGAATGTAGAAATAAGATAGATTGAGTGAAATTTGAAAAAATTAGACAGTGAAATCTAATTCGAAAAAAAATATATAAGATTTTGAAAAAAAAATCTCATTTTGAAAACATAGTTCAAAAATCAGAAGCGTTTAGAATTCAAGTTTATAAAAGTAGAAATTTAAAAAAGTATACATTGTTACAAAATTTATGTTCAAAGTCTTGAGAAAGGCAATAAGATTTGTTAGTTACACGATAAAGATTCAAATTCAGAAAAGAAAGTAAAACCAGCTTGATTGTGGATATTTTGTGAAAAAGGAGGACAGTCGATAGAATTTATCCTGTTAACATAAAGTCCATTGCACGGTATACCTAAAAAGCAAAAGTGTCATTTTTCAGAAAAGCAATTTAATCTGTAAAAAGAAAAAGAAAAAAAGAAACAAAAATTTGTCAACCTGAAAAATATTCTGTGTAAAATAATATCAGTTGTCGAAGCTTGATGAGAAAAGCCAGTAACGCTGGTAAGCTGTTTCATGTCAAAGATTCATGTGAACAAACAACAAGTTCTTTAAATAAAGTTTTTGTCATTGTACGATACTCATATCATGATAGCGGCATAAGAGTTATAAGCAATATAGTCATTAAATCAAAAATTACAAAAATCCATGAAAGTAAATGAAAATTTTTAAGTAATATCAGTTAAGAGACTCACTTTCGAATAAACTTTTGCTTTGGACAAGTCAAAAATCACTTTAAATAAGAATTTGGCCAAAATAAGTTGAATTTAGAAAATTGGCGACAAAGTTTTTTGATCACAATCATAAAATAACTCGTAGAATTGAGAATTAATGCTCCACAGTTACATTAGACTAAATGGAACTTATTTGCATTAATTGTCACATAAAATCTTTACATTTTTAATAATAAATGACCATTGTTGTGACTCTTGGAAAAGATAACCTATAGACTCAGTCTAAATATAAGCAAGTTTGCTTGTCTTAGACAGACAATTAGTAAAAACAGAATATTTTGAAAATAAAAAAGTGAACTATTGTTGTCTTATGAATGTTTTTATACAATTTGCCTTGAAAATTTGTATTGCACTGATACTGGTAGTCTTGATGTTGAATTAGTAATCAGCCTTTATCATATCACTGAAACAAGAACAAAAACGACTTTTCACAAAGCATCCACTAATCTTGAATATATATACGTAGTAATAAACGAACTAGATAAACGATAACTTATCTAAACAGTCGTTGTTTAACAAGATATGTCATGGTGAGTGTTGCGTACATGCACGCTGACGCTGATGCACACGATTCTTAACTACTGATGCCAGGCGGCCATATTGCCGAGATCTGAGCTCACGCACACACTAGAGCTCTCGCTACGTACGTGTAGCATGCTATATTGATTCAATTGAGCTGTTTATATTATCTTTTGAAACGTCCCACTCTCTCCATTTTGGGGTTTTGTTAGGATTTAAAAAATTTTTCCAGCTAATTGTCATATTGCCTTTTTTGTTATTTTAGTGAAAATTCCTGGAAAAAAATACTACTTCAACAAAAAACGAAAGGCGAAAATTGCAAAAATTTATAAAAGTCTTCCTGGTGCGCAAACGCCGGAAGAACGGAAAGCCTTCTGTATAGCTGAGGCGAAAAGAAAATACGGAGCGGATTACCGAAGTGCTAACGCAAACAATCGGCCTACGGAAGAGACTAAGTGTGGGGGTCCCACTTATCCCGCTGCGCCCGATATTGTCAATCCTCCGGAACTTAATACTAAGTCCAATCTAGATAGTAGAATCGAATCACTACTTGCAGCCAATGCGGTCCTGGGGTGTGTACACGGGAACGAGCCAACCCAGTGCCACCGTTGGAAAGCTAGATTTCAAACAATCGGCCGTATTCCGAAAAAGAAAGTTAAAAAAGTCAGGGTTGTACTTAAACCTTTGACCGTAAAATTAGTAGACATTAATAAGTCGACGTTAGGAAAGATTGTTCCTGAACCCAACCTTCCCAGTGCGACTTATAATCCAACTCCTATATCTAGTTTGAAAAAGGGAAATTATAAAGAAACCCTGAATTATAAAATGCGAATGTTTTTCGATAAACTTAAAGAAACTATGGAATAAAATCTATTTGTAGAAAATATTTTTTAAATAATTAGCAATTTTAGAAAATTTTTGTATTACTATTGATATAATTTTTGTTTAATCAATTAATTTTATAAGTTATATGCATTATTGTACTCGAATTAATAAAGAAAAATAGAATTGAACTTATTATTCTTTCTCTTGTGTTACTTTAATGATCCCAAAAGTAAATGTTTTTGAAATAACAGGTAGTGACATGTTTCACGCGATTAATGACGAGTTAGACTACCTAAGCGATAACGTTGATATACTTTTCGAATTTAAGGAAGGAGTTGTTAAAAGTATCGATGACATTGCAATATTTAATAAAGCGTCCGTAGAAATAAATACATTACATGCTAATAGACTAGCGTATCTTAAGAAAAGAATTGATAGTCACGAAAAACTTATATCCGGATATAGAGAAGATACCCTTAAGTACATAGCAGGTAACCGTAGAGACTGCTTTGAATTAGAAATAAGCAGGAAAATTCTAAGAAAAAAATTGTATGAATCGCGGAAAACTATTAAAGAACAGTCAAAAATAATTTACATTGTTACCAACAGTCTTGAATTTCAAATAGAGGAACTATCGTCCCGTTTTAAGAAATTGTCGATCTAACCGATCCCCCGTAAAGCTAGGGAAAATTGATTTTTCTGTTCGAATTGATTTATGGCAAAGATAGCCAACATTGTTGAGACGAAAATAATTAAATTTTATCACAAAAGTAATCATTCTTGTTACTATATTAAGAAAATGCCGTTCTGATCAACGGGTCATAATAATCAGTAAATTTTTTCACGTTCATAAAAATTTTCTTACTTCATGAATGATAAGAATGATCCTAATAAGTGCTTTACTCGCAGTCAAGCTCGTAGCCTAGCTCGGGTAGCTGGAAGTTCTAGAGGTGGACTTAGACATTCCGACGAGTTTGAAAGATAAGTGAACGCCGGTAGAGCGACCCTTTTGCCTAAGGATAGATCTAGTTCGACAGGTAACTTATACCCAGACTTAAGTCAAATTGAAAATCTTAATAAGACCTTAGATAATATAAGTGTGGCAGACGATAAAGATTCACCCTTTTACGAATTTGATAAAGTCTCTTTGGATAGTGAAACTTTAGACAACACTATCGTCGAGATCGACGACACAGATCTAGAGAGATCTCTGCTCACCAATTCTTCTATGATTGATAATACAGACGATAATAATACAGCAAATAATGGTACAAAACCGAGTGAACAAACACAACCGCCAGGTCCCTTACCAAATCCGCCGAATAAAGGGAATAAAGCTATCAAGATGGGTGAAAACGATCTCTCGAGTAGTGGTAGGGTTATTAAACTCAACGGCGCGATCAAAACTATTAAAGAATTTGATGGTAATTCCGATAAATGGATTACTTTTACGGAGAGCTGTCGAGAAGCACAGTCTATGCTACCGCGAACGTGTGAGGGAGATTTAGTAAAGTAGATTAAGTCCAAGTTAGAAGGGGAAGCAAGGTCCACTGTTGTTGGACAAAGTTTCAAAACGGTCGAAGACCTTCTGTCACATTTAGCAGACATTTTCTCGCCAAATCAGACTTTAAACTAAGTGTTAGGTGAATTAGGAAATGAATTCCAGAGAGATAACGAGAAAGTGTTAACCTTTTCTAATAGGCCTTTGCCTTTTGACAGCGAAAATATTAGACGTAAAGAAGAAAGATTTAGGGGTAGACGTAATTCCCGCGGCAGATAAATTAGCGATTGAGCAAAACGTTTATGAATGTTTTAAGAAGGGATTAAAACCCGAAATACGGCTGAATTTACCAGCCGGAACTGACGCTACGAATGGTTTGAAACATGCAACAATTAAAGCTGAAAAAGATTTAGAATTGTTAGCTACTTTGAGGATGAAGAGCGCTGCTCCAACCCTTCCGATACGGAAAACCGTACACCTTTGTCAATTGTGTTCGGGTGACGATCATGATGCTTTAGCATGCAATATTTTTGTACGAAATGAGAAAAAGATATATACCTTGCAAGAAAAATGGCCATGAGGAAAAAGATTGTTTTGCCAAGCAAAAGAATGACAGCATTTCCTGTCAAATATGTAACAAAAGGGGACATGGTGCTAAAGTCTGTCGCACGAATTTGAAATGCCAGATCTGTAATCGAACTGGGCATACTGCAAAAGATTGTAGAAATCGCGCTCGCGTGAATACAATGAATGAAGTTGCTTGTCAACTATGCAATAAAACTGGCCACACTGCCAAAAAATGTCGCAACGTAGCTTCCGGCACCAACAACAATTATGCCAATAATTCATTTGACAAATCGAATATAGAATGTCATTATTGCAAGAAAAGTGGACATATCATTGCAGACTGTTATAAGTAAAAATGGGTAGATAGAATGAATCAGGGAAACGGCCAGCCATCCTCTGCAGCGATTCCGGTACAGAGGACGAATATCACTTGGGTAGAGACGGAAGACGACCAGGAGGAGGTTCGTCTGTTCCCGTAAACAACGTACAACGATTCGCTGCTAAAGTACCAGTAATAAGTGTAAAATTTTTCGGAAATCCATTAGACGCAATGCTAGATAGCGGATCTGAGGCTAATATAATGAAAATCGGAGTAGTACAAGATTACTTAGAGTATGTAGACAGTTCCAAATGTCATACCTTGAAAGAAATCGGGTTAGAAAGTTTTCCTACCGTTGGACTCTCGGTATTCGAACGACAAACCGAATTTCTATTAGTTTCCGGAAATTTTCCTATTCCTTGCCATGTCGTACTAGGAGCTGGTTATTTTTCAAAGAATAAAGCAACTATTAATTTCGATAGTAGAAAGTTCATTTTATCCGATTGGATCATCAGTTTTAAGAAATTAGATGATTTTATTTATACTGGATTCTGCACTGTCCACAATGTTAGAGATGACTCGAAACCAGAAAGAGTGATCCCACGAATCAAAATAAAGAACCCATCCACGGGTCAAGCAGAAAATTTTTTCATAGACACTGGGTCGGAATGTAATCTGATCAAGAAAAGCTTACTTCCGCCTTTGAATTCAATTGATAATTCACTCATCATTAATCTGAAAGGTATTGGTGAGGAATTACAATTAACACTAGGAATAACGGTAATAACCTTCTTTGGCATAGAGGCAATATTTCATGTAGTCGATGACGCCTTTGAAATGCCTTATGCAGGTATTCTTGGTGCTGTATTCTTCGAAGATTCAAAAGCAGTAATAGACTTTGCATACAACAGTTTTAGGGCAAAAAAACTTTTTAGTGCCCCTAATAGTAGAAAATGACAAAGGAATGAGAGACAAACAGCCCAGAAGGCGAATGAGGGTAAATACTATAACGGATTCAGAAGTAGATAGAACTTTACAGAAACTGACACCTTTAGATAATTCCGAGGTAACAAATTTAGCCACTCATCATATATTCACTATCTCACAGCAAGAAACATTCCACGACCTTAATGTTGAGGAATTCGATGATGTAGATTCAATCTTGCCGACTTGTACATCGAAGATGAAAATAAAGCACCGACTGTACGAGTAGAGGAGCATCTGGATCTTACACATATGAATGAGATAGAAAAGGGTTACACCACTAATTTATTCAATGAAGTACGTGATATATTTTATCTGCCCGGCGATGAATTACCTGACACTGATCGGGTAATGCACGAAATCAAGACAGTAGATGAAAACCCAGTGAATTGTAAACAATATCAATTCCCCCATGCAATGAAAGACAAACTAAACCACCACGTAAATAAGTTATTGAAAGCAGGAATAATTCGCGAGTCCAACTCGGATTACAATATTCCGGTTTGGATAGTCCCCAAGACGACTGATGAGAACGGTCGCATGGTATTGGACATGAGGGAACTTAACGAGAAAACTATCGCGGATTCTTATCCCATCCCAAACATCACTCACATTTTTGATCAAGTGGGTGGCGCGAAGTACTATACAATTTTAGATTTAGCAATGGGTTTTTATCAAATAAAGGTGGACCCCAAACATGCACATAAGACGGCATTCAGTACCCCGTTCGGACACTATGAATTTGTGCGAATGCCATTTGGATTGAAGAATACACCCGCGACTTTCCAGCGTTTGATGGATTCACTGTTACGTGGTCTGCAAGGGAAAGAACTTTTCGTTTACTCGGATGATATAGTAATCTATGCTGATACAATTGAAGAACATGGTCGCAAATTCAAATTATTGGTCGAAAGATTGAGAAAGTCTGGCTTGAAACTTCAAATTACGAAGTGTAGATTTCTCATGCGTAAAGTTACGTATCTAGGTCACGTTATTAGTGAAAACGATCTAGAAGTCGACCCCAAAAAGGATGAAGCGGTTCGGGAATTCCCTCAGCCAAAAACGGTCAAGAACGTTCGCCAATTCTTAGAATTAGCCGGATATTACCGACGATTCATCAAAGATTTTGCGAAAATAGCGAAACCGCTGACCAAGTTATTACAAAAGGATGTCAAATTTGAATGGGATGAGAAAGCCGAAAAAGCTTTCTGCGAGTTAAAAGAGATGCTGTGCTCTGCACCACTCTTGCAATTCCCAGATTTATCCAAAGGCTATAATATTAGAACTGATGCTTCAGGTACAGCCATTGCTGGTATACTTTCTCAAGGACCTATAGGTCAAGATCGCCCCATCGCATACTTTTCTCGAGTTTTGCGAGGACCTGAATTGCATTACGAAGTTTATGAAAAAGAGGCCTTAGCCACCATACAGAGTATCAAAGCCTTTTATTCTTACATCTATGATCGAGACATAACCATAATTATCGATCATCAGCTTTTGATTTGGTTTGCCACAGCAGATCTAAATACACGAGTACAAAAATGGCGATGTTGGTTGTCGCAACATAAGTACAAGATTATATATATATCAAGGGAAAAGCAAACGCTTCGCCCGACGCTCTTTCTAGAAATCCAGTGCAAGAAGCCAATGTCAATATTAGTCAAATCGAAGAATCAGAAATATCGGTAGAAACTGTAGTTAAAAATTTAGTGCTAATTATTTCTAATACTTTAATTAATAGAGATATGGAGTTTTTAGTAGATAGTACGTCTTCAATAAACGTTATTAAATCTAGTTCAATACCAAAAGGTCTATTAGTTGATTTAAGTAAAGAAGTAGTTTTACAAGGTCTTCTTTCAGACGACATTTTAGCAACAAATAGTGTGGAATTACCAATATTAGGCCATATATTAGAATTTTACGTGGTAGATGATAGGTATGATATACCGTTTGATGAAATCTTAGGATCCAAATTTTTGAACGACCTTAAGGTAGCTTTCTAGTGAAATTTCTATTTGTTTTATTTTTCAACTTAGATTTTTAAATTTTTTGCACATATTCTACATAAATAAACAAAATTTTTGATGCTCCCCAGATTTTTTTTCATGTTTTAAACTCATTTTATCAGTATTTTAAGCTTTTGTCAGACCTAAGTTCAAGATGCTCCATGCGCATTCCACTTTGACCAAAATGATTGTTCGAGGGCTCATTCTCTTTCTT
>JAWWMK010041375.1:0-11653 GCA_035047105.1 Galeopsomyia nigrocyanea
TGTATAATTTGATTATGTAATTGATCCCCATAACATTAATATAGTAAAGATTATAATAATTGACAATTGCATAATTTGTCTTGCCTACAAGAATAAGTATGTTTATAGATTATTTGATTAATTATGATTAATATATATTCACGTGTCTTCGTTGCGGTGAGGAGAATTGATGGTTGATATCTTCGAGTGGCGGTATCTTCATTGTTGCGGACTTTTGTTGAAGGTTTTGTCGTTGAGTTGCTCTCGATGTGGACTGGTTTTTTTTGTTCTTTTTCAGTACTTTTGATGGTCATTTTCCGTTGCTTTGACATGATGACTTGCTTTTCTTTTGGCGTCCAATTGTTGCTGTTGTTCGTAGTTGTATCGGTTTTGACTTTTCTTTGTACCCCTTCGCTTAGTCGAAATCCACTACGCTTCCCTTGATCGATGCTCGTTCTATCTGGTCGAGGTAGAAAAGGCTTCCTGTTGGTCCTCACTCAAATTACCCAACTCTATCGATCCATTGGTATATCGCCTCTAAAACCGCGCTTGATTATTGACAACCTTAACCTCGTTTTCTTTTTGCAGCTTTACATTGTGATTTTTGGTTCTGTATATTGCTGGTTATCATGTTCTTTTGGACAGATAATCTTGTATTCTGTAATTCTTGGTTATTTTGATTTTCAGCATTCCGTTGATCGCCTAATTTTTTATTTTGAGGATCTATTGATAATAATGTTGATTGACGTTCTATTAATTTCTTTGCTGACGGATTTTTATGAATTATTTCTTACTCGATTGGCTCGTTAACACCAATTATTGTACCATTGAAATTCTCACCCTGACTGCTGCTAGTCGGTCAGCAATACTATTTGTGCTATTGTTTTTGACAGATTGATTGTCCGTTTTCTTCTCTATATCGTTATTTTTCACGTAACGACGAGAAATACGCATTTTTTCATCTGATGAGCTGCCCAAGCTGTCACTATCCTCGCTATCGGTAACTTTTTGGCTTCCGAAACGGGGCTTAGCGCGAGTCAGGGTGCGCTGTTCTATTACTGGGTGTTTGTTTTTATCGAACCCAATAAACGGCCTATCGTCATACGGTATACTTGTTGTTTTGACTCCTGCGAGCATATTTTCCTCTTTTCGTTGACTTGCTATCGGTTGGTTCATAATTGCCTGGCTTAATATAGGATCCCCAGTATTTTTAGTTCCTATTGGTGATACCACTGGAAATATGATACCCGTTCGCTTCTTTTTGACGTATTTTCTTCTCGATAGCTTTATGGGTTCTTCGGCCTCATCAGTATTATTAGAGCATGAGCTTACTGCGCGCATTTTGCATGGTCTTGGTTTTCCCTCGCCGTCAGTTATTATCTGTTTTCCTTTCGACTTAGTTGCTTCTTTGCGCGTTTTCTTTCTATTACGTGTAACGTAATATGCTCGAGCTGTTGGTTCGCAATTTTGATCTTTTTCCTGTTTATTAGCGAGCTTATACAACTCGACCCTCGGTCTCTCGGTGTTGTCTTCCCCTTTTAATAGGACCGGATTCCTAGAAAGCGCGTCTGCGTGAGCATTTTTAGCTGCTGGTCGGTAGATTATTTCGAAATTATATTCTTGCAACAACGCTTTCAGGTGATTGAAGCGCAGGTCGGGCTTTTTTGTGGCATGAAAGTGTTTTAGCGGCTCGTGGTCCGTGACGACGATGAATTTACAGCCATATATGAAGGGCCTAAATTGCACCAACGCAAAAGCGATAGCTGTCAATTCTCTGTCGTACGTCGAATATCTTAATTCAGGACCTTTTAAACTTCGTGAGGCGTATGCGCGTGGCCGATCTGAGCCCAATTTTTCTTGGCTCAATATGGCTCCAACAGCAAAATCTGAGGCGTCGCAGGTAATAATGTAGTCTTTCTCTAGATCTGGCGCCATTAACACTGGCTCACTGCAGAGTGTTTCGCGTAGCTGATCGAAAGACTTTTGCTGCTCTCCCCGCCATTTGAATTCACGAGTCTTACTAGTCAACTTCTGCAATGGATGTGCTATCTTTGCATAGTCTTTGATAAATTTTCTGTGATATGATGCCAGACCCAGAAATTGCTTTGTTTTCTTAGCGCTTGTGGGTCTGGGATAGTTTCGTACCGACTCGATTTTCTTTGGGCTGGGCTTAATTACACCATTACCAGCAATATGCCCTAATACTGTCGCTTCACGCATTAGAAATTGACACTTTTTTGTCTCTATAGTTAGATTGTCGTCATCTAGTTTCTTCAGCAACCTTTTAAGCCTGACTTCATGTTCTTTCAAATCTCGAGCGATCACTATTACATCGTCGGGATACACATAAAGTTCGTGGTCTTGTAACTCCACAAATATCAGATCCATCTTACGTTGGAATGTGCATGGGGCATTCTTTAATCCCATGCCCATTCTATTGTATTCAAAGTGATTGTGTGGCCCGGAAAATCTCGTCTTTTTAGCGTCCTCGGGATCCATCAAGATTTGAAAAAATCGCGATTTTAAATCGACGAGCGTCACGTATCGAGCGGAAGCAACATTTTCAATTATGTCCGTAGTAATAGGAAGTGGATAGCTGTCACTCACTGTTATCTCATTGAGTTGCCGAAAATCCGTCACCGTATGCCACTTTTTCTCGCCGTCGGGCCCTGGTTTATTTGGCACTACCCACATGGGAAAATCATACGGCGAGTTAGATGGCTTAATTATATCTGCTTCCAACAACTTTGTGATCTCTTTCTGCATCACTTCTTTAATTGCTAGAGGATGTCGGTGTCTTTTTAACTTTATGGGTTTGTCACTTGTAGTGACTATTTTGTGAGTGACGAGGTGCGTTACCCGCAATGGCTCACCTGGCAGCCCAAAAACACGTGGACGATATCTAATAAGTTCTTTAATATGCTCGATTTCTTCCGCATTTTTGCCTTTTAGCACCGTAGGATCGAGTTCTTTAAATATTTTATCCTGTCTTGGCTGGTTGTCGTCGATAAAAATCTTTAACATGTTAGCGGCATTATTTTTATCACCTGCTTCATATTCTGTTTCGATGTCCTCGTTGAAAAGTTTATCGCTCTCTATCATTGTTTCACAGGGTTCGAGTATGACTTGCGGTACATCTATTGCAGTCTCGTTTTCTGTGGTATTTACACAGAGCACATAAACTTTCCCGTCCCTATTCGTGGCTACGAAGTTACCAAATAATAAGTCTGCTCCCAGATTTTGTAGTGACACATAGCCTACAGGCTTTTCGGGATTTTTAACGGTGGCATATATGACCTGCCGTGTGCGTGGGGCTATAATAAGCTACTCTGGCAATAATGGCCGTTTAAGATGCCCGAACTCCACACAACCTTCGGCCGCATCAACGTGCCCCTTTTGTCTTGTAAGGGTATCCCACCCGAGTAGCCCGTCTGTTTCAGTAGGAAAGTCGTCACTTACCGCATGGAACTTACATATCATTCCTTGCAAGTTGAGATGTACTACGCCGAGCGACGTTATCTTTGCGTCTCGTGTAACACCTGATATCATTACTACTTTACTCTTTTCAATGGGGACTTTAGGCATAATACAACTGGGCTTTATTACTGAGATTTCTGCTCCTGTATCGACGAAAAATCTGCCGTTATTATTCTTCAGCTGCCTGCTTTCGATCGCTATAATAGGGGGTCGCCGTCCGATCCGCGCAAGTCTGATCGTGTACTTTTATATTGCGGGCAGCGACTCCTTTTCTTCCGTTTTTATTGTTTTTGTGTTGCATTCTTTCAGCTCGACGTCTTCTAACGGCGTCGAGCATCCTGGGAGTTTAAATGGTTCTATCTTGGATGGTTTCGGCGGTCGTTGTTATACTGATCATTTCTTAATCCGCTGTTAAAATTTCTGTTATCTCGACGTCTGTCGTCTCTATAGTTATCATTTTGATTAGGATGTGATTGATGGTTACTGTATCCGTGGTCATTTCGTCGACTGTTATGATACTTGCGATCGTTTTCATTGTACCTGGGATCATTCCGATTATAGTTACGTGTATTATTATAACTATTATTTCGACCACAATTATCGTTATTATTATCACCATTTCTATTGTTATAGTCTTTACGATTTCTAGTATTCTCATTATAACTTCTTCCGTTGTTGCTAAAGTTATTACGATTATTATTGTTACTATTATAATTTCTGCGCTCGTCATAATTATTTTGGCGGCAATAATTTTGGTCGTTGCCTTGCTGGTTATTTTCAGTGCTACGCTGTCTGCTTTGGTTTTGGATGTCAGCGGCGGCAGGCTGGCCACTTGATACAGCCACGGCGGGACTGGTGGCACGCGCTTCGGAAGTAGCGGTGCACGCTGCTGGCGCTATCCCTGGCACCTGATCTTCTGTCACTTGAGAATTCTGTGCTGCCGCTTTAAGCGCTTCTGACGACTGTTGTGTAATAATGCCACTGTTAATTGCATTTTTAAGTGCATAGCACTTATCGAATGAGTGGCCTTTACGCCCACAATATCTACAGATTGTGTCATATCGCTTCTTTCTGCAATCTTCTACGCTATGGCCTGCTATATTGCAATAATTACAATATGTACTCGCAGTTGTTCTCATTATCGTCGCATCGTTCGTCGTATTTGAATTTGCGATAGCTGGTAATTGGGTTGATGTTTGCTTATTAAAATGGCGGAAAATGTCTATCGCCCAGCTTGGTACTATGGCTGATTCAGCTTCGTGGTTCTCATTCACTTTTTCCATGAAGCGTCGCGCGCCTGTTTTTGTTTCAAACGCCACTGCGTCGTTGATTGCGTCCCTCAACGTAAAGGGGTTTTTTCGACCGTACCTGATATTCTAGGGGGCCATATAAGCCAAAGAGGAACTGCTCGAGCGCGTCTTGGTTTGCCTTGTATTTATTTAATTTCTTTTCTTGAAGGTCGAGGCTTATGTCATTTTCATAAATGTTTATTAGCCTATTATTTAGTACTTGCACTCTTAATCCATAATCTGCTACGCCTTCAGTTTTACCTTGTTTTATCAATTTCAATTCGGCTATTATTGCGTCAGCTCCACCCTGACTACTATACTGCGTCGTTAGGTCACTTAATAATTTTTCGACGGATCTGTACTGTGGTAACCGGGGTGTATATCCGCATGCAAACCTTCCTCTTAGTTTCGGCGCTAGGCTACTAACTACCCAGTTTTCGCATCCTGGGCTGTAAGTGCGCACAACATCTCTTATAGCCTTACAAAAAGGGCCCAACATGTCCGGATTGCCGTCGAAGGACGGTATAGTATTTATTGCTGGTACAATGGCAATACAAATTAATTTACCCTGGGCCTAGTGTTTGCGTTTTCCGCATTGGAATAGCGGACTACCGCCTGATCTTGCTGCTGCTGCAGTATTTGCTGCTGTTGCTGATCTTGATAATTTTGTGCATTATCTTCGTAAACATCCATGCCGTCATCTAACATAGAGTTATACATCGACATCTGATATTGATATCCATACGGATATATTGGCATTGGCGGTAGATTTACAGCCGTTTGTGAGTGCGGAATTGGTTGCGGGATTGTTTGGCCCCTCATCATATTATCACTCTGTATTTGATTATTTGTCGCTATTTTATGAGTCTGTGAGCTTCGCGGTACTGGCAAGTGATTGTTATTAGTTTATATCTGACTGTCCATCATAGGTTTCCTGCACCCTGGTTGTCCCGCCGGCCTTAGCTGAGCATTATATATATTCGTTTGGAAGTAAGGTAAAAACGTGTTCATGATTGGCCTCTTGTCTTGCTGTTTTTCCGTAACATCAGTATGCTTTTGGTTATCGAGTCTTGTGTTCGTTTGTAAATGTCCAGTCAGCTTGTTTGTCTGATTTCCCGTATCTAGTTGGTTAATTAGATAAATTTCCGTTAACTCGTCGTCATTGTCTGCGTCTCCTGTTAGTTTTGTCTGTATGGTGTGTTGATCTTGTATGTCCAATAATGCGGGTTCTGTTAATCTTACATTGGACTGATGAGGGGGGTAAGCTCTCGCGATCGCTCTCGAAAGCTCCAACGCCTTTTGCTTATCGTTAATATTTTTTGGAACTTTTACAAATGCCTGCGCTGGAGGCGGCAATGGATCGTCGGCCCTTCGTCTATCCATGAACTCTAGTTTACCGCAATGCTCGCATAATAGGTCCTAAGTTTATCGTAATCTCCACTTTTCCTATTCAGGTCTGGGTTTTCGATAGTGAATTTCAATTTATTAATGGCTTGGAGTACACAAGGCCTTTCGGGGTAGCGGTTCGCCATCTCAGTGGTGTAAAGCGCATCATTCACATAGTCGGCTATCATTGCGGCTGGTACACTGAACATGTCTTAAAACGCGACCCCCCCCCCCCAGTTAAGTTGGCACGAGGATTCCGTAGTTCCATCTGTTCATTTTGGAGCAGCATACCGAAAGGAAATCTGAAAATTAAAATGCGTTTGGGAGATATCGTAAAAAGCGAAGAATTACCAATCTGTTTTTAGGCTTGAAATTAATTGTAAACTAAACTATGAATGTCGAGAAATGATGATTCAGTTCTAGCTTTTGAAAGGTAGTGAGCGCACTTTGATAAAATAATATTTTAATTTGATTTATTTCACATAATGTAAAGTCGAATCAAGAGCAGCTAAAAGAAATTTCAATTTTTCTAAATTGCGAAAACCAATGCAATTATTAATTGAATAAATAATCAACTTTAACTTGGTTTACTTTAAAAAATGAGCGTTACCTACTGGGGCTGAAAATAACGATTACCTACTGAAGGTAATGATTTTAATCCTCAGTCAAAGCAAAGCAGAAATGAAAAGAAAACCCCTGCTACACATGTGTTTTTGTTTGTCTTCATATATTAAGTTCCTTAGTGCTTTTACTCGTCAATTTATCAATGCATTCGATCAAAAGGATAAAAGGATTCATCGTCCAGCTGTCATTTAGATAAGTTACACAGCAAGACTACAAAATCAAGAAAATAAAAACATGTTACTTTGTGATTGTTATTTCTGTTGTAGGAGTTTTGATATTTGCAGAATTCAGTCAAGCTTCTTTTCCAATTAGTCATATAATTCTAATCACATGGTATGTGAAGCAGCTCATGTTAACAAGTGGATGAATTTGTTGTAGCTTAAAATGTCATTTTTGAGAAATATAATTTCTGATCAAGTAGCACAAATGGAATTTAGATTTGGAAGCTTATACCTCAATATAAACAGTCGCATCTGTCATCCTGACTGGATAGATATATAGAATCTGACTAATAAATACGATCTTTCTTGTTGGGTGAATATAACTACAATATTTTATTCGATTACTTTTAGTCTACACTAGTTGGGATACGCTCTCCAGAGTTTCATGATAGATTGAATGGTCTATTTGCCATCGACAAGACTAACTATATTCCAATTGATTTATATTCTTTACAGTGGACTAAATACAAATCACATCTTCATTCACTTTGTTCCAACATCATTCTTATATGGATGTGTTAACATCTGAAATAGAAATTATAGTTATCGCTAAGCTTGCTATAAACTTCAAAATTATAAAGTGAATACCAGAAAGTGAAATATAATCGAAAGGAGTATCACATGAGATGTCTGTCTGAGTTATAGAGTAATCTTGTTTACTTTTTCAACAATTTTTAAGTTACTTTTATAAACAGAGAGATAGAAGTTTAATCATAAGTTGATTCTGGCAAAGTATATAATGATCACCAAGAAACTATATATGCGTCATAGATGATTTTGCCTTTTACAGGCATATGGATAAAACTCCAAGTAAATCCAATGATTGGAAAAAAATGTGGATTAGGTATGCGGCTGAGAGTTTTCCCAAGTGCACGATGCTTCAAAATCCATCAAATGAATAGGATATTAGATCTATTAGTAATCCATACAGCAGCATGCTTGTGACTATTATTTTGATGTGCTTGTGACTATTATTTTGATGTGCTTGTGACAAAATTGATTCTGGGGTATGAAATAAAAGAGTCACAAGTAACTCACAAGTCATGTTTTTTTTATTGAAAAACAGACAATGAAAATTTAAGTAACTATATATTTTCTTATCATTTTGACTGTTAATTTTTATACGTAAAGAAAAAGTTGGCTTAAGTCTGCTTGAGGATAGATTAATTTCCATCGAAGACATTTCTCTTAATAAATAGTAATCGATTAGCATTACCATTTTACAGGTATCGATGGAGTTATTGTGAACTTTAAATTTGTTAAACCTTTTCACAATACACAGAGTTTTTCTATATAGACAAATATACATGAGTGATCTGCGATGAACATGACAAGTTTTCAAACATTTGCTAATACTTGGTGAATACTTAAATTTTTTACTGAGTACGAAGACTTGATTCTTCAGTTATAGTCTATATCTTTTTTCTGAATCATCAATAAATAATATTTTTAATCGCATATTAACTATCAATAAAATTATGTGAATCTAAAAATGAACCCTCTAAAATGAAGATGAAACATCAAGCAAATTGAACCTTACGCATCTAATGATTAAAAATCATGTATTAAGATATTATGCTGAATTTAGACATAATTACAGAAGTTTGTGCAGTGAAGATTTTTTATAAATATGATTGTAAAAGTATATTTCAAACGAATCTTTACTTTAAAAATATAATATTTGTATATTGTATGACACTATTGAAATGTTAAAAAATTACAAAAACACATTGAAATTAGACATGTCTAAATCCGGCACAAACCCCTTCTTCTATTCTTTAAAAAATAAAGCTAGTTGAACTATTCTGTAAGCAGCTATTATTATAAAACTAGTATACTTCATTCTAAAAAGTTTTCAAAGTTTCTCCAAAACTAATTGAGAACATTGGAAAAGATATTAAAAAAAACAATAGCAAGTATGAAAGGACGAGCGAGGAACAAAAAGGACTGCCTCTTACTTGGTGAAATGTCAACTGCACGCACCTGCAAAAATACACATAAGCTTTGAAAATCCACTTTTACAATTTCTATTGCAGTCATTGAATTTTTATCAGAATTAATTATACCTAAATCGGGGGCAATGTCTCGTTGACCCATCCACCTCGGTGCAGCACAAAAAATCTCAAAAAACCAAGGTTGGGCATCACCTCTCGTTGACGAGGATTAAGGCGATCCAATAAAGTTGGATCCTGGTGAATTTTAACCTGCAGTTTTCGGTAATACTCACGAAGCTTATACCACGTGTTCTTGACCTTTTCCCCAGTTACTGCAAAGAAATACCGCATACGAAATTAACATTACAACTTTGCGACGGAAAGGCGAAAAGTTTCGACCGGTCGAGATGCACACGTGCGTACGCGCGCTACTTAATTACAGAAAAAGAATTAATTGAACGAAAAATTTTTCAGAAATTTACTCTAATCCTTGTCGTCATTTTACGTGAATTATCACGGCGAAAAAAAAGAATACACTCAACGAGAATCTATTTGGAAATGGGCTAACCTTTGTCATTATTTTCCGACAAACACCGCGGTGAAATCGTGCGGTGTCATATTTCTTCGCGACGACGCCACGAGACTCGCGCGCGGTTCCATTGTTTCTCGTGTAAAAAATAATTATTCAAACGTTACCTTGTTCTTCATCATCCGTTCCTTTTTTTATCTCAGCAGCTACTTCCTCAAATCCTTCTTCTTTTAACTGCTCGTTTCTATATTGAGGATCTAATGGATTGTGTAGATAGTTTCTTGCTTTAATACCTGTGACGACAATATTCTCTTTGATATTCATCTCTCTCAATGATTTAATGAAATCGGCGTTGCAGAGAAATGGCTGTGTGCGAGCGTGCGCGAAGTTTCAAGCGGACTGCCGCTTTCCTTCGAAATGCTGCGACCGGCTGCGACGCCGAACTGACTATATCGTCGACTGGCAGTGATCGAGCGTAACAAGATGGCCGCGTTCGACACAAACATAATTAAATTTATAATCGTATCGGAAAAATAATTTTTTCTTCTTTCTTCACGGCTATCTATTAATAATAATAAAATATTACGTAGAATAATACTAGAAGATACATATAGTCTTAAAATACTACAAATAATTAAAATATAAGTAAAGAATTTAAATAGTTCAGTATCGCGTATAAGAACCGCGATTGTTTATAACCTCGCGTAATCTGTTATTCATAGAATCAGTAAGATTTCAGAAATAATTCCGGTTTTCTCCAAGAGCCACCCAATTTTCAACTATTCTGTCAATCAATCGTTCTCTATTCATTCGACGCTCCCGTATCCAATATTTGGTCATTTCTGCCCGTACATTTTCTATGCAATTTAGATCAGGCGACCTTGCGGGATGAGGTAATCTTATTAGATTACCATGTTCTTCATACCAATTTCTGACCATTTGAGCAGTATGGATTGAACTGTTATCCTCTACGATGAAAAATCTATCTTGTTCTGGATAGCGCGCTGTTATTCCGGGTAACAGGAAGTCATTTAACAATTCAACATTCAATCTACGGGTGATTTCTACCAGATGGCCTGGACCATCACCTGAGATCCATCCCCAAAAAGAGCGCGTCACTCTTCCACTATTTCGTTGTGGTATGACGTTATTAGTATCTTATCGTGTGTTGCGAAGTCGCCTGATTTGTCGTCTACCTATAATCGTAATAAAAAAAGATGGCCGCACATTCAAACTTCATTTACCTAGAATTAAATTGAAAATTTTTTATGCATTGAAGTTATTAATTCTTTACACAACGTATTATATATATTTCATAAAATTACATTCACAAAGAATGAAAGTCTTGTTACTACGCCCGATTCTAATAGCCAATGCTCAACAATACACCCCTGCGTTTTCACCCCCAACCTCGCTACCGAGCGCTCTCATTGGCCGAAGAGCTACGTCCGATTCTGTTTCGCTCCGTTTGCTCGCTGAAACAGAATCGGTCGTCGACTGTATTTTCATTCAGACAATGTCCATACGCATGCGCGTCGATAATTTGATAATAAATTTTATGTAAGGGATCTTACTTTTTATGAAATATTTTTATGCAATAATTACCATCATGATCGGTTGAAAAAACCTTTCCATCAAGAAATATGGTTGTTCTCCATTCATCAGCTGTCCTGTGTAAATGCGTTTGCGCATAATTCAACCGCACTTGAAAATCTTAATCCTCGAGAGCAGCCTTTCTTGCTGCACTACAGAATTTCATATTTGCTCTTTTTTTCAGTGATTTCCGTAATGTAGACTCGTGAACATCAAGCCCCATTTCACCGGGCAAGGCATTCATTTTTTGATGTGGGTTGGCGACAACAACGTTAACAATATTTTGTAAAATATCAGCCGATAATTTATAAGGTTTTCTATTGTACTTTCTTCTATCATGGACAATTTCCCCGCCACGTCTTTCAATGGCAAGATGGCCTTTCTATTTTTTCACACAAGTTTCAGAACAACCGATTCGTTCGGCTATTCGAGGAATACTCAATCCAAGTTGTATGAGGCCATTCATTTCGCAAATGTTTCTATCCGTAGGTTGGAAATGAGCCATAATTATTTAACAATACACGACAGCATATGTAATGATGTGCATTACAAGGCCTAAGCCTATTCAGCTCTGCATACGCTGCACCTGAAAAACATACATTTGTTGTGGCACTTATTGCC
>JAWWMK010041386.1:0-11652 GCA_035047105.1 Galeopsomyia nigrocyanea
CTTTAGCATATGGGTTATTTTCTCTTACAATTTTGTCTAATTGTTTCAGCATTTCAGGATCTACTTGTGAATCATTTTTCGAAGAGGATCGTTCCTTTGCTGCCATTTCATTATCTAAAACGTGCAATTATCCGTGTTTTCGTGCTTCATCCTGATTAGGGTATAATGCGTATACATTGTGATTTGCTTGGCCACATATTCTAATAATATTTGGTCCTCTCCCCGACAATCTGTCAAAGTGTGCACCGAAACTTGCGAATGCTAGAGCATTATTATATTTTCCCTGGCTTCTCATCCTATCCTTCTCTCATACACATGATTTAATATGATGAAATATTATAAATTAGTTGGCCGATTTATATTATACGCATCAATGTTTATTGAGTCAATATTGATTTGACCTCGCAACTTTCTAGTTCGCACAAAGCTATATTTAGTAATGGAAGAACTCGCGCAGATTCTCAAACGCACGCTGCAACGCCGTGCAAATCGTTGTTAGCGTCGCATAGGATCCCTTTGTGTGTAATTACATTTGTGTTGGTTTTGTGCTTTTTTCTCTTTTCCTTGCTAGCCGGATAAATTTTCAGTGGTCATGTGTGAAACAGAGAACGGTGGAAATTCGAGAGCATCTTTGACTCGAAAATTGAATTTCGATCGACGCCATTTTGTTGTTTGCGACTGGAGAGGACAAAGGCAGTTAACCGTGGAGTGCAAAGTCACTCAAAGCCAGCTCACTGTAGCTTGACTTTGTTTATTCGGCAGGCTTAACGCCGAGAGTTCGAGAGTTACCAGTGTTATTGTCACGTAGCTGCGTGACCAAGCAAATTTGAATATATAAGTTGCGCTTGGGCAATACTAGCAGGGTGACCTATGAGTATAAAGATTTCATATTCTTATACACACACACACATACACACACACACATATACACACACACGCACACACACACACACATATATATATATATATATATATATATATATATATAGAGTCGATTTGTGTTGCCGTATTATTTTTTTTTGTGGTAAAGTTCGATCGCGACGGTTTGAATTTTAGTTTTCTCTGCTGGTACGATTGTAAGCTTTGTCAAGAATCAGTTTAACATTCATTGATTATGGAAACTGTTTGGTTTACTATTTTATGTGAACGACAAATTATTTGCATTCGGAATATCCGAATGACTTAGAAGATTTTGACTTAGTTTTGGTTTTTCTTTGGTTTAGTGTATTTAATGTGTCTTGACCAATCTCAAATCGGAAATGTCGTTGTCGAGTAAAATCGAGATTTTTGAGTGACGCGTCATGAAATCGGCGAAAGTCAGGGAACTTTGGGCGCGCATTGAAGCGACGGACATACAAGATCTGATTGCTTGAATGCGTGCGCAGGGTGTATCCACGGTTGACACTGCCTTGATTTTGCAGGACCGTGCGTTTCGTGTTTATTTGTTTAACGGATTACCGAACGAGAAAGCTCCGGTTTTGCCAAGCGATTTCATGATAGACGTAATTCCAGAACCACAACCATCATCGCCGACAGAGGATGGTGATGTTTATAACCTTCGTACTTTATTTAAGAGAAGCCTAATGCAGGCGGTTGCGAGGAGACGCCAAGCACGGCTGCGAACACGTCTCGGGCGCGAGTTCGTGCGCATAACGTTGCAGCTGGCGAAGGCGAGTTATCTTCGAGACATCCCCCTGCTGTTGGCATACATACTGCGGCTTCGTAGCATCACGAGATAAAGGGAGGGGGGGGGGGCTTTGCAGAGCACACCGGTGCCGTTGCGATCGCATACGAGTGTTGATCAAACGCGACGGAAACGCGAACAGACGTTGGTTCAACGCGCTCTGAGCTTTGTGATGCCTTGTTTTCTTTATGAGTCCGCCTAAAAATAAAAGTGTCACGGTTTCCGTGTTAAAAAGGAAAAATTCGAAACAAAAGTCACCGATTAAAGAGAATAAGAAACCAAACGCGGATTCTGAAGGAGAGGAGGTCGACGATGATTTAAATGTCACCGTTAAACAGAATCCGAAATTTCAGGAAACTGAGGTATCGAAAGAGGAAACCGAGCTTTTAGTCGAATCTTGTGTCGAATCATTGGACTCGGATGATTATAAGTCGCACGGGGACGACGAAAAAAAAAAGTTGTAAACGCGTCGAGTATAAAGGAAAAACTGACGGTGAAAAAAAAAAACGTTATATAAATGGCAAACCACCGGATGCGTTGAGTACGTTTCACTTGTGGTATTTGAATTTCACGAACGATAAGGGGTTGTCGGCAGGGAAATTTTTGGTAAAGTTAAATCGGTGGAGAAAATTTTATGATTTTTTGGACGATGAAATTTTGTCAGCGTTAACGACGGTTTTCACGAGTGTTAATGTTGCGATGTGGGATGATACAGCGGAGAAACTTCGGAGAAGTCGTTCGCGGATTTCGAGAAAGATTTTCGCTTGCAGTTTTTCCCAAAAAATCGATTGCGCGGATTTATATGAGGAACTGCGGCGTCGAACACAAGCTCAAGACGAGCCTATCGGCTCTTATATAACGCAATTTACTCACATCGCGAACGAAATGTAAACGTTTCCGTCGGCGGAAAAATTGTTATAGCTAATTAAAAATAATCTGCACCCGAAACTCCGTCGATTTATCGCGAGTAAGAACGTAAAGAGTATGCATGATTTACGGAGGTGGGGAGATAAATATGAACGGCAATGTGCCAAAGATGCGCGTTATTTATAAACCCTCTCCTCCAAAGGAAGAAGCGCTTATCCCTGATGCTGCATATTGCGGCAAGTCAAGTAAAGCGACAAATGGAGTTGTATTAGCTACAGCAAACGGAGCGACACAAGTCGCTAACATTGAAAAATCTGGTAAGAGTAAGAAAGGAGGTAAAAAGAAAGGTGGCCGTGCGAAAGCGAGTGACCAGGAGACTGCGAAGCCAATTGCGAGCGAGAACGCTTCGCAGGAGGTTTCGTCGATTTCTGGCGAAGTGGCAGTTGCGAATTCGCAACCGGTAACGCTAAACACGGTTGCTCCTCCTCAATAAAACTACCAGAGTAACTCAACTCAAACCTCGAATACGGGTAATAACGTCGCGAATAATAAAGGGGCGAACAACGGCTCGAATTTTGCAAGAACATGTCGCAAGTGTGGTGGTCGTGACCACAAGCAATTTCAATGTCCAAGTGGTGCTGGTTATACGAGCGGCAATCCGAATAGAAATAACAACAATAATCGAGATTTGAGCGGAGTTAGATGCTATAAGTGTCAGCAGCAGGGACATTTCGCTAACAGGTGCCCGATGAACGCCAACGCGGGAACTCAGTGTTGTACGATTTGTGGCGCGCAAAATACAGACGCGTAGAACTGTGAAAATTGTAAAAAAAGTTCGACAAGCATTGGGAAATGCCGCGGCGGGATCCGGGCGTCCGACGGACTCGGCGTAATTAATAAGAATCGAGCGATTGACGCAACACGATCAGTGGGGGAATGCCAACGAGCGCAAAGCTTTGTCAGAGATCCTCTCGAGTCGGTCGCGAATAATTTGGAACGGAACGGTTCGGATGAATCGAGTAAGAGAAAGAAAAAGGCTTTTTCGGTTCGGTGTGACGGAATTATTGAGTCGTGTGATTACGTTGCAAACAGCGATGAATGGTGGAAAGAGTTTGAGATCCGTTTTAACAATCTTCGTAAGGCGAGCAGAGACGGACGGAATGAATGTGTGGACGAGCGTGAAAAATTTCAAGAAGATAATGTGCATGAGCGGCAGAGTATGCATGTGGAAAGCAATCGTAGTCGTGAAGAGAAATGCATGTGATTCAGAGGGTCGGGGCGTATCCGAGGGAATCGGTGGCACGAACGGGGAGAATCCACTGGAGGCACAAAAGAATAACGAGACGACGAAAAATCGCGATGTTGTAGATGCCAAGCAGCGGTCTTTGAATTGCGAGAGCGAGCAAAACGGCCAGGCCACGCTAACTGCTCAGATGCAAGAAAGAGGCCCGAGCAAGGCAATGCAAAATGCGCACGGTGTATCTAGAGAGAATGAGAGGGAATGCGAGACGTCAGAGACACCTCAAACGCTGGAGAGAGACGTGGCAGTTTTGCGGGGCGGTAACGCGATTTTAGCAAGTCCATGCGAGGCGGAAATAACTAGCCGGGACGATGCTCAGAGGAACTCGACTGAGGTACTCGGGGCAACGTCGGATTCCGAGCGAGCAACGATCGCGGAAGGCGCGACCGCAGTTCGCGCGAGATCAGCCGTGGTGCTTGGTTACGCGAATGTGAGTGCCGTTGAGAATCGCTCTTTGTTGATCGTTCAGATCGCAGGAAAACCGTATAGCGCGCTGTATGACTCTGGGGCGCAAGTGACAATGGTCGAAAAAGGATTTTTAAGGATTTTGAGAGTAGAGTCGAGCCCGGGTGATCAGCTATAGTTGGGTTTTCGGGCGAGCGTACGGAAGTTTTAGAATCGTTGCGCTTAAGTATCGTAATTGATAAAGTAGCACGGGTGATCACGGGTCAAGTGACGAATGCGCCTATGACGTACGACATGTTGATCGGCAAGGATATGATAAATGCGTTTGGAATGGGTGCGGATCACGGGAGAAAATGTGTGGTGGATACATGAAAATCCGAGTCACCCTTTTGCCGAAATTAAGAACGAGAGAATTTTCTTTCCAGTCGAACCAAAATATAGACGTGGGAATCTTGTCGGTGAGATGGCGGATTTATCGGTGCTTGAGCCTCAGTAACGCTCTGAACTTGAGGAGCTAGTGCTAAGGATGGTTCCAAAAGAATCACCCGCGCTTACTCATTTGATTGAACACGTAATTGAAGTGCAAGGCACGCGCCCGGTAAAAACGCCGCTTCGTCGTTATTTACCAGCGATAGACGCGTTTATGCAATAACAGACGCAAGAATGGCTTGACAAGGGCTTGATTCGACCATTGACGAGTGAGTGGAGTAGCGCGCCGGTTTTTGTGAAAAAGGGAGACGGCATGGATCGAATGTGTATCGATTTACACCCTGTAAACAGAAGAACGAAAATCGATGTATATCCGGTTCGCGGGGTCGACTCGATTCTGGACTGCGTGAGGCGTGGTATATATCAAAAATCGATTTAAAAAGCGCGTACATGCAGGTCCCATTGGCGGAAGGGAGTAAACAATATACAGCGTTTGCAGTACCGGCAATTGGTCTATAAGAGTGGAATGTGATGATTTTTGGTTTAGTAAATGCGCCTGCGACATTCACGAGGTTGATGGATACCGTGTTTGGTCGGGAGTACGAGCCTTATGTGTTCAAGTATCTTGACGACGTAATAATCGTGACTGAGACGTATGAGGAACATTTGATTTGGATAGAAAAGGCACTCAAGCGTTTAGCTGAGGCGGGCCTCGAAATTAACGTTGAAAAAAGTGAGTTCGGATGTTCGGAAGTAACGTACTTTGGTTATCGGTTGGATAAGAATGGTTTGTGCCCAGATCAGAATAAAATTAAGCCTGTACTCGAATATCCGCAGCCGTGAAATGTCAAGCAGCTGCGGGGTTTCTTGGGTATGTGTGGATGGTATGCGAGATTTATCTCTCACAAGAACGAGTGGAAGGTTCCGTTGACAAAGCTGACAAGGAAGGACCAGCGTTGGCATTGGGGGCCCGAGCAACAGGATGCATTTGAAAAATTTAAAAGAGCTTTAACAGAAGCTCCTGTGCTCGTGCGTCTGGATTTCAAGAAACCGTTCTATATACATTGCGATGCGTCGAAGTATGCGCTCGGCGCCTGTTTGGTCCAGAAAGACGATGAAAGGCACGAACATCCGGTATACTATGCGAGCCATATGCTTAACAAACACGAGTGAAATTACTCACAAGGAGAGACCACACCCTCCGGGTCATGGATTTTGTTTAAACTTGGTAAGTGGCCTTCTTTTGTATAGAAATGAAAGCCCCTTGAAGGATTCTGTCCCATGGGCTTTCGTTCGGGAGTTATCGGGACTTATATGTGATGTATTGAAATACAGAGCTTCTATTTGAACCGTAATAACTCTTGAAATATTGACTCTATCGTAATTTTAGGGTTACAAATCGAAAGCTGAGATGAAATCCTTCTTTTAAAAAAAACATATTTGTCAAAAAATTCCAATCCGTTCGTAAGTTGTGTCGATTTGAATTTTTCATTCATAATACTTAATAACATTTTCAAAACTCCAAAAGTGCTCGATTATTATGAAAATCTTTATCGCGACACAACTTACGAACGGATTGGAATTTTTTGACAAATATTTTTTCTAAAGAGAAGGGTTTGATCTCAGCTTTCGAATGGTAACCCTAAAATTACAACCAACTCAATATTTCGAGAGTTATTTCGATTTATATACGGACTCTATTTTCCAATCTATCCGATATAAGTCCAGATAACTCCCGAACAAAGGTCCATGGGACAGGATCCTTCAAGAAACGTTCATTTCTACACAAACGGAGGTCACTTACCATGTTTTATTGAAATCCATGACCCGGTGGGTGTGGTCTCCCCTTGTCAGTTTCTGAGCTCGAGTGTGCCGGGGTGATTTTCGGAATTAAAAAGTTCAGACCTTATGTTGAAGCCACGCACTTCATCGTAGTGACCGATCATACAGCGCTGACTTGGTCGTTTGCAAAGAAGGACCCCGCTGGGCGACTAGCTTGTTGGGTTCTTGAATTGCAACAACGGGATTTCGAAATTGTGTACCGCAAGGGTAACGCACGCTGATTATTCGAACAATTCCGGATGATTGAAGGGACAGGATGACTCGTTTGGAGGTGTTAAGTGATTTGGTGATTAAACACATCGAATCAGCGCAAGATAAACAAAAAGGTCATTATGACAAACGACATCGAGCGGCGAGTTTTCTTGTCGGGAATATCATCATGGATAGGGTCATGCGTGATGAGCAGATACTTTCAAACTCGGCGAAAGGGGTAACAGCAGGTCTTAGTGCTAAATTCATAGGACCGTACGAAATAGTGAAAGGGATAGTTCCCGGAGTAGTTTATGAATTAACGACGGATAATAAGCGACAGACGGCGATGGTACACGTGTCGCAATTGAAAAAGTATATTCTGCCACGCGCGGCGAGAAAACGAGATTGATCAATTCATGGAGTTTTGTTTTTACTTTGTGTAATATTAAACGATTTTTTTTTCTTTTACCCTTATGACTAATAGTTTTTTTTAGTTTCTCTTTCTTCAAATGTATGTTCTGTGTATGGGGCTAATATGTCTAATCCCCGAAAGTTTTAATGCTCTTGACTAATTGATATTGGTGGTTCCTGCAGGTATAAAGTGGTGCTTCTCGCGGGATGGAGCAGGAGGAAACAACGTTGCAGGAGGAGATCGACATGATCGAACCTTACCTGCGACAAGCAGGAAACCAATCGACGAGCGCTGTGTCGTCTCCAGGCGAAGACGCCAATATGGATACCGGCGAAGCATCGTCACCAGAGACCGGGGACTCGGCGGGCGAGGACACCGCCGAGGGCCCGAAGAGATAAAAAGGACGCTAACGAGTTATCCAAGAGGATACTAGCCGAGGCTTTACCTCCGCTGGCGAGAGACGAGGTGCCGACGGATGGCGAGCTCGTCGTGAACACCGTCGGTAACTCTGACGCCGAGGAGGCAGCCTCACATGGAGTCTCCTCCACCGCGACAATTTTGGCTCGTGTCAGCGACGGGAGTACTGGCGAGTCCACCGAGCTCACGTTTTCTGGTGCGTCGATTGCTGCAGCGACTTTGGGGGTTTCGTCGGCTGATGACCTCACGGCGTGGCAGCCGCCTCAGGGGAGGTGGGCTTGGTGTCACTGGTCAGTCCAGTGCACCAAGGGGCCGAAATCTTGGCACTGGGTAACTTGGCTCTGCAAATGAGTCTTGGAGCGGAGGAAGAACTGGATGAGTTGGTGGCCTCTGACATGCTCGAGGTCTCACCCCCCGACTTGCCCAATGATCAACTTGCGGTACTGCCCAAGACTCAACCACAAGCAAGTGTAAAGCCTACTATTGGCTTACACTTGCTTGTGGTTGAGTCTTGGGTCTTTGGTCTTGTGGTTGAATACACTTGCCCACCAAGAAGACAGTGGCTAGGCCAAGTCTCCCACCTTTCACCTGTGCGAGCTCGAACGCTACGGGAAGCGCTGCTGCAGCCGCTGCTGCAGTGGCTGCCGCTGCCAACACTCCTGGTACCGCCCCGACGGTGGTCGTCAGACCGTCGCCCCATGCTGGGGTCACGCAAGACCACGTGCTGCGCTGGACTACAGGGGAGATCTTGCCCGTGGAGTCTGCCCCGTAGCTGCCACAACTGTGGGACGAGCAGAGCACGTCCATGACTGACGGAGATGCTTCGCTACCGCTCATCAAGGAGCAGATTCGCCAGAAAGCCAGCACGAAGAAAGGGCACCGAGAGTTGTGGGAAGAGCACGGGTCGATGGCAGTCAAGTTGATCGAAGAGGACGACGTCGCTCCTGTGCGACTGCTTCAATTTGGTCCGGCAATTCCGAGGACACAATCCCGTTCTCCAACTCGCGAGAGAAATACGCTGCCACCCCCAAAAAACTGAAAGAGAAACACAGATGGGGTTCCCGAGGATTACGTGAAGCAGCGAAACAAGAAGGAGGCGGAGGAAAAGTACGGAACCTCGAAAAAGAAGCGAAACAAAAAGGAGAAAAAGCAAACCCCGGACATCCAGGGCTACGAGTCGGATTTTATGTGTTCCACAAACAGCGGTGTTCTGCCTGGCGGGCGGACATTCTCACGCCAGACGAACGGCGCGAGTGACGCGGGGAATCAACCGACATCGGCGCCGCCATCGAACAACTCTGACAGTACATCGGTGACGAATGAACCCTCCAACAGTACATCGAGCCATCCACCGGCCCCGCTGGAGCCATAACCCAGCACTTCGGGCCTTGGTCGGTCCTCGCTGGACGGAGCAAACAACTCTGGCGGAGAACTGGCAACCAGCGATGGTGACTGGCGCTATCCCGAAGATTCAGAGCACCATCCAGCGCCGGCCCAGGAAGCCACGACTAAACCCGAGCGCCATCCGAGAAGAGGAAGTCGCAGGAAGGACGGGGCTGCAGCCGGGAACTTTTTGGCTGGACGATGAGGGCAACGCCTGCCGAGGTCTGTGGGAGCTGGGACAGCTCGACCCAGTCCCCTACGACCGTTATGCAGATGTGCGGGCCGGCACATGTCACAACTGCCGTCGTGCTTTATATTTGGCGTCGAGGTGCCCTCAACAGCCTGTGACCTACCAATACTGCGCCAACTGCGGTAGATGTCAGGTCACTCTGAAGGCGTGTCCCAGGTATGTCCGTGCACATTTGCGAGTCGTGCGGTCGGAGGAGGCACAGGGAGGATCTGAGACAGCTCCATCCGGAAAAGCCGAGCAGCCAAAGGAGTCCGCCGAGGAGTCCTCAAGGAGAGACTCGTCAGAGGATCCGCAGGCGAATGCAGCTCACGGGACGACGTCGGAAAGTGCAACACAGCGAGAATCGCAGTCGCGCGCTCTTTCGGATCCGACTCTCACACGTCAACAACAACAGACGTCGCTGACGGAGCTGCCGGATGGGGACGCTGTCAGCCGACTGTGTTCGAGCGCTTGGGAGATCGAGTGATGGGCATGGAAGCGAGTCCTTCGTTGGCTGCTGCGTCGAGGGGTGGGTCACGGACAGGACCGTTATCGGGTCTATACGGATGGCACTCATATCCACTCTCCTCGAGCGGGGAAGAAAATCAAACGTAAGACCGTTGAGCGAGACGCGCGAGCGGCTGCTACCGCGGTAACACCATCTTCCGCGGATGCAACTTCACCCTTTATAGCGCTGATCTCGTCGGCTGCACCTGTGACCTCTACTGATACGTCGTCGATCCCAGCGTTGGCAAATACATCGGTTGATCGAGTTGGGACCTTCTTGCACCAGTTGGCTCAGATGAGCCCCGAAGAAAGAAACGAGGTCGAGCGAGCTCTGGTCCTAGCCAAGCTCCTCGCAACGAAGAGCACCCTGAGTGATCCGGCGGGAAGCACCGACGCGCCGACACACGAAAGTTTTCAATCGCAAATAGACACAGTTGTGACGAGGCATTTGTATAGCGAGTTCGCTTTGCCTCGTCTTCGCTCTCTCGATCGAGCACAGCGGCCGGGCAGAGTCGTGTATGTGTTATACATACACACTCACCCGTGCGTGTTGTGTGTTTCAGGTACCGGCGCGGCCAACAGCAGAGAAGAGCCGAACAATGCGACGAAGGAAGGAGAGAAAGAGGGAAAGAAGGAGAGAAAAGTAGAGCGTGAAGAGCGCTCAGAGTAAGCAAGAAAAAAGAGAGTGAGAGAGAGAGAGAGAGAGAGAGAGAGAGAGAGAAGCGGAAGGAGGAAAGAAAGCGCATAGGCGAAGGAGAAAGGGAGACTCTCTCTCACGCCGGCTAATTGTCGGCAGTTAGATTTGGGCTTCCGAGCAGTGCGACACGCTGACGCCAGGGAGATGATAAGCTGAGATCTGCAGCGAGAGAAACTAAGAGGACGAGATCGAGAAGACGACGAGCGAGGCCAGAGCTACACGGTCCGGGTCGCGCCCGGAGATTGCATCGCCTGCCGTTGGCGTTGCCTGTCCATTCGTCCCAAACTCTGCCGATCGTCGCCGCTGAGGCAGGAAGCGGCCATCCTGGAAGCCACGAGCCTAGACGCCATCGCCGGCTCCCAGGTCGCCGAGGACGAACATTCGGTGGGTCGCTCTCTTGTCTTTCTCTCTCGATTTGATTACGGTGTCGCGGTTCAGCGCGGGCTTTCCCCGCCGTCGCGCTGCGTGTTCGCGGCTAAGGCAAAGAAAAAAGAAAGGAAATAGGCGACGTACGACGCGGGCAACTGCGAGAATGTTATGTCGCACACGCTTGCCTTTGTCCTTTTATTCTTGGGACTTTCAAACGTAGAATTTATTTCCTTCGGCGCAATCTTTTCCAGTGCAGTAACATATGTACAGTAATTTTAAGTTCAGATGAATAAAGTCTCCGTATAGATATTTTGCATAATTAGAATTTCAGTACGTTAAAGATTCATTTTTCCTGGCTTCTCATCCTATCCTTCTTTGATACACATGATTTAATATGATGAAATCTTGTAAATTAGTTGTTCGATTTATATTATACGTATCAATGTTTATTGAGTCAATATTGATTTGGCCTCGCAACTTTCTAGTTCGCACAAAGCTAGATTTAGTAATGAAACAACTCGCGCAGATTCTCAAACGCACGCTGCAACGCTGCGCAAACCGTTGTTAGCGTCGCACAGTAAATAACGAATTTAGTGTAGATTCTGATATTCGTTTAGTTCAAAATATTGATTCAAGTAGTAGTTCCGGATTTAACGTCGGAAGTAACTTAACAGAAGTTGATGATGTCACAAAAATGTAAGAATACCCTTATGTAAAAGTTCTATGCAAAACTATGCAGATAATCATGCAGAGAATTGTATAAAGAATCATGTAGGTAAATGTGTATGATCGCTTATAGAAAATTGTATAGCAGATTTTACAGAATTATCTACATAAATTTATACAGAAATGGGTAGGCCAACATCCTGTACAATTTCCTATCAAACTCTGCAGAAACACCAGCAGAAGAATCTGTAGG
>JAWWMK010041397.1:0-11652 GCA_035047105.1 Galeopsomyia nigrocyanea
CTGAAAATTAAATAATTCAATATGTGTGGACATCTCCATTTAGATTACATGTAACCCAACGTGCCCCAACCTAACACTCATTCCGCCCCGCATATGGGGCGTAATGGATATTCCGGATCGTATTGAGATCGCTGTTAATAAAAAAAATCCTAAGTTAATTTTACTATTTATTTTTGTTGAATTGTATTATTGAAATGTTGCTCTAATCAACTGAACAAATCGCTTATCGTTAGAGTTGAAATAAAAAATAGAAAAAATGCGTTAAAATTTTCCGCCCATCCCGCCCCAGGTTCCCCAACTGCGACATACAAACTGTGCAACTGTGCGCATACTTGGTGAGCTGGCATGACTGCCGCCCACCATTTCGAATTTCCGAACACCTGCACCACCGAGAGATAGGCCGATCGGCGAGCAACGCGACTTCCTTTTGCCAAGTGAACGAGCGCACGTGAACGAATACTTGGCTGATTGTGAGTAGCACTCGACAACAATGTAAGTACCAGTTCGATCGTACTCAATCTCTCTCTCTCTCTCTCTCTCTCTCTCTCTCTCTCTCTCTCTCTCTCTCTCTCTCTCTCTCTCTCTCTCTCTCTCTGCCTACTGCCGCTTATCTCTCTCAATCTGCGTGCGCTTATTTACACTTTTCTGTATTTCTCATATTTGATCTTTTATATAAAATTGATTTCTATTATATCTCTCCTTGTTATTACTCGCGCCTGACTCTCTGTTATGTGACGCCTTTTCATTTCTCAATTTTAATATCAGTCTTTCAAAACTTGACAGCAACAGTGACCTAATTTGCAAAACTGCTAACTCTAAAAGTCAGAATAAGCATTCCAGAGCGATCACTGCTGCCTGAAAGATGATGGTCGATCTCGCGCACGCGATGATGACACGCTGATGTCAATGTACACGTTAGTGAAAATAATGAATAAGAGAGAGAGAGAAAGAGCAAAAGTGGAGAAAGAGTGGCAAGGTGTCTTGATGAACGTGACAATTAGCGGCGGACACTCTTGCATTGACTCTTGAACTGATTGTATATAACACTAAAGCGTAAGCGCTTATAATACTTTGAAACATTATCTTTGAATTTGTTGATTACTTTTATTTACCATTACTTTGCAATTACTATTGTTGAATATTATTATTATTATTATTATTACTGTTTGAAATATTAATTATTGCAAAAGGTTCAAGAGTCAAATAAATAAATGAACGAATATAAGCTATTGAAAGTTGAATTCTATATGCAAAAGTGAATATTATAAATAAAAGAAACACATAGGAAGACAAAGTTGTGAATATCAGGACCATTTAACCATTCAATTCGTACCAATACGGACCATATCATATACTTTGGCCCATACTATTAGAAAGCTGACTACAGCAGAAGTGAAAAGGGAATCCAAGGCAACATCGCTAAATAGGACGTTCGAGAATCTTAATCTTTTGGTTAACACTAGAGATTGTGCTCAATCTTATAGTGGACTCATCTTAGTTTTATTTCTGTTTCTCTCTTTCTTTCTCTCTCGCATTTATGCGTTGTCTTACTGGCGAACTATTTGTTGCGTACTGATGAATAAACAATAAACAAAATAAAGGATATCCATTTGTTCGCTTTTATTTGCTATTTATTAAGTTATTATTCGAAAAATTACTATTTTGATAAGCTTTTTATCGTGTGAAATTAATAACAAACCCATAGGGTTTTAGTCGATCCTTCCCCTAAATTGCTAAAATAAGGGTCGCGAATGTCAAAGGCTAGCTTTCAAATTAAAATCTCTATTCCACTCCTTCTGCGATTCTCCACGTCGGCGACTACGTTGTATATTTTCGCGATTCACAGCACGGCTTAGAGGACTACGATGCCGCCGCGGGCCCATAGGCAAGAAAGCCTTGTAAGGGGCATAGCTGAGCGACCGGGCCGGGATTAGAGCAGCCCTCTTCGTGGCACGCAACGAGCTGTACGTTACTTTCTCTCGGCATACTCATTTATATTTATATCGGATTTTGCAGCGAGCAAAAACACAGTCATAAATCTAAGTTGAAATGTTTATTCTATAAAATAAAACGGTTTTCGTATATATTATATGCACTTTCTTACATAATGTATAAATTCATGAAACATGATGCCTGTATTGTTTCACCAATGATAATTAAATTATAAAACCTCTCCCAATCGAATATATATCTTGACCTAAGTCAATATAATTGTTTTTCATTAACATAGCAATCCTGGTACACTCTAAATAATACATATTTGTGCCGTAAATAATAAACATTGCGTTTGTTGAAGAAGGGAAATCGCATGTGGGATTTCATATGATTTCCCATATGGGCTCTTCCAGCCGAGTAGCATCACAGCTGCAGTTGGGCATGGAAGTCGGTGAATGAAGAGGTTTCTTCACACGTATGACGACGTAGGACTGGCGAACCGGTCTTAAAAGTGACTCCACCCTGAACTAATGGTAACGCAGTCCCAGGGCGGGTACAGCCATGAGTCAGGAGAGGAGTTTTGATGGGTCGCCACCGTGGCAGCCTCACACTGTTGAAAGTTCCCTCTTCGTGCAGTTGTGCATTTCTCCTCTCTACCCAAAAAAAAACTACTCCACTCCACTCTACTTCACTTCACTCTACTCTCTCTCTCTCTCTCTCTCTCTCTCTCTCTCTCTCTTTCTCTCTCTCTCTCTCACTCCCTCTCTCTCACTCTCTCACTATTCCATCTTCGGTCTTTTTCTTAGCCGTTGGTGCCGTCGCCGCCAAAATTTCTGTAGGCAAAAGTGGGCGACAAAGGAGAATAGCTTGCAAAGCCTTTATTCCCTGTCACATATGTACAAGACAAACAATCCAATCCTCAAACATCCATTCTTCTTTCACTAATCACATGATTCGGCCTAATTCAATGGTGATGATGTGCAAGTCCGAAAAAATCCAGCTGCCTTTGTATAAATTCCAGGAGTTAGAGGTGGTTTTGACATTCTTACGTTTCCAAGCATTTGATAGTACGTGACAAATAGGTACATATAATAAAATAAGCGACCCCGATGTTTGGATCCGATATCATTTTGCAAATCAAAGTCATTAATTTTCAGATAATGTAATTGCACTATAAAAATACAGAAATGTGCAAGGACTCATACACCGTCCACGTTAAATTACGCAATAAAGTCTTCACAAGCAAATAAATTAATTTTTCATTTTATTACAATCACTCTTTTCAATAATGGTTATACTCACAAAGTTCCCGCGAATCCCGCAGCCTTGTGCCGAAGTAGTGTTGGTTCTGGTGGCCGACACATTAAAATTAATTCTTGATCAGCGAGCATAACTACACCGGGAAAGGCCGGAAACCAAATCCTCAAGTGAATGAAACCCTATGAGATTTGACATATATAATTCAAGCTATATTACTATTTTATAGTGTAATAATGGATATCAAAAATAATTATTGCATTACCATAACATGGACCTTGCTCACTAATACTCACTCGGTTAATTGGGAATTTCAAATAAGCGAAACTTTTGAATACAACTATATAAAGTTAATATTTATCATATATCACGATTATTATTAAAAATAATTGTTAACATTCGAGTTCGGATTTCGTGAGATAAAGATATACTGTTTTTTTACTTTTTATATATCACTTATTAAATATTATGATTATTATTCGTCTGAATCCCAGTTTAACAATTATAATAATACTGTTGCTTGTACCTGCTTCCGATATTGTTTTTCCGTAGAATACGATGGTGCAATTGGTTTTATTACAGGATTTATCCAAAAATATCGAAGGCCAATTACTAAGAAACACAGTTTTTTCAAAGTGAAACGGGGCAATAACATGTTTAATGGTCCATATACGAGTAGATGCTTTTCTCAGTTTTTACTGATAACTTTCCGATCTAAGGGTTGAAAGCAAGGTTATAAGTAATTTGGAAAATATTAAGTGTATGCATTGAGTACTTTTTGAATATATTAGGTGCTATCAGACCAAAAACGATTGATTATATTTTCTTTTCAAGTTTATTAAATTTGAAAACTATCAAAATTATATTTATTTATTTATTTCAAATTAATCGGGCATTAGTGCCCTTCTACACAGAGAAAAAAAATTAGATAACACATTGGCATTTATTTATTTACGTGAAACCCATTCCACGGTGGAAACTGACGGAGGTAGGAATCGAACCCAGGGTCAGTGCGAGCCACGCACGCTAACGACTCAGCCACCGAGTTCTACATTTCAAACTAAAAATAGGTATCAAAATTTCTGTTAAATTTAAAGATATTTACTACACACACAAAATTTATAAATTTATAGTAGACTTGGTATAATGAACTTCAAAAGGATTGGCTGTATGAGCTAATATAATTTCACTGTCTCAAAAGACACATAAATTATTTCTACATTAACTCCATAATACGCGCGACATTAATTCAATATATTTTTCTTGTCAGCTAAAAAAATTTTCACATACAAAGATATGCATCTTTAGAGTAACCGTGTTATTATTAAATCAAAGAAGAAATAACGTAAAACTAGAAAATAACTTTATTAAATAACATGAAATAATAAGCTAGTGATTGCGTCAATAGCTTGTAAAAGACTGGAGCCGACTGGCGAATTTTTCTGTTGATTTGATTGCCAGGAGATGTGATGCTTTTGTTATCGAACTTTTTGTTGTTTTGAACCGGACTGTTCGATCGCCATACATCACATATTTCACGTAATAAATAATAGCAACACATTAAAATGGTTTTTACCGAAAAACAATAATGATTTATTGTACAAGGTCAAAGTAAATTGGTGAATGAAGAATCCATGTTAACTGATCAACATATTTACAAATTTAATGAAATTCTTAAATCTCATACATAGTTCTAAACGAAATCTATACTGTCATTACAAAGACCACATAAAATCGCACCAGTCCTTTTTGAAAGTGAATATATTAAAATTTTATAACAAATAGATTCTAATGATGGAGAATTATAAATACTAAAAAAATGATTCGAGCGACATTTCATCAACATCAATTTTCATAACCAACGATGCTAGCAGTCATTTTGGTAACAATTGTTACCCGACTCTTTAAAACTAACATGGGTATATAGAAAGTATACTTTTTTGCTCTCGATTATCAGTAGAGCTCTTCAGTGAAGACCGATAATCTTACTCCAGACACAGATCAATATACGTATACTTTCAGTCGAATACACAAAATGATTTAACAAATAGATTCTAATGATGGAGAATTATAAATACTAAAAAAATGATTCGAACGACATTCCATCAACATCAATTTTCATAACCAACGATGCTAGCAGTCATTTTCGTAAAAATTGTTATCCGACTCTTTAAAACTAACATAGGCATTGAAAATTGTGAAAAGTGAGGATAATTTTACAAATAAAATTGAACAAAAGTTAATTGTAAGCACGAATATTTCAAATTTATTTAATGACAACTGGTTCTATATATCGTTGCGTAAAGCTTTATAAAAGTACAAAAATTCCAAAAATCGTAATAGACTATAAACTAATGCAAATTTTCACGCGCGAAACAAATCACAATGAGAGTAGAAGAAAGTGTTATACTGCTGAATCGGTGACTAACCTATCGCAAGCGTGTCAACTGAGCACAATGCCCCTCTCGTTTTTGGGCGAGCGCTTTTAAAGACTTGCCCTCGTAAATCCCTACTACTATTTTGGGGATTAGCATGTGACTCCTTGACGCGGTCAACTCGCCGTCCCGCGATCGGAGACATGGTCTCAAAATCGCCAGTTTTGTGAAATTCCCCTACAGCTTTCGAAAATTTCTAAATTTTCCGGACAGAGAACTCGAAGGTCAGTGTTTCAATTAATCACTACTTCTTTCGAGGGCTGACGCCCTCCCGACACAGCACGAAATGTGTAATTGCAAATATTGATATCTTTGCGTTTTCCCTCGGAAAATCCGGTATTTTCCCGTCACAGCACGGATGGGCACGGCCTCGAGCGCGTGAAGGACTGATATGCCGAGAGGCCCGCCATGTTCTGAAGTTCTATTTTACTGATAAATTCCATTGTTCAATAAATTCCATTGTACAATCAACTTTAAAGACAAAAGGCAATTATTACAATTGTATTTTCTCATTGTGTTTGCTTCGCTCATGTAAAGCCTAATAAGATGACTTAAAACTACGGTTACATTTTTTACTTAACATTATAATTTCTTTTCCATTCTCGCTCAAAAAATATTCGCTGGTTTGCGTGCGTATGACATCATTCGCTGACCGTTGGTTCTAGCCAATACATCCGGTGGCACTCGGGCATACAATAATATGAAAAAATGCCTGTTCGCATTGGTATCCGAGTTCGCACTCGCAAATGTGCCGCATGATTGAATTTATATTATGTTTCTGGCGGCGTACAAATCTTGATTTCGATTGCGGATTTAGAAACTCAATTATTTCCTTTTAAGCAGGCCGCAATTTGTGAAAAAGAGCCCTGAAATTTATGATTTTAAGACGAAAGAAAGTCGTCAACCAAGCGTTCATTCTTTGAACTATTTTCGAGTAAAAATTAAATGTTCGCTTTGTGTCACATTGCCGCCTGCTTTTACATTTGTATTTCAAAATAAAATAAAATTTGCTTAGTTGCTAAATTAATAAAAATTACGTCACTCTATTCTCAACAGGCACAAAGAACACTGTTTCGCTCTCGATTATCAGTTGAGCTCTTCAGTGAAGACCGATGACACAGATCAATATACGTATACTTTCAGTCGAATGCACAAAATGATTATAACAAATGATATAACAAATAGATTCTAATGATGGAGAATTATAAATACTAAAAAAATGATTCGAACGACATTCCATCAACATCAATTTACATAACCAACCATATTAGCAGTCGTTTTGGTAACAATTGTTACCCGACTCTTTAAAATTACATGGGCATAAAGAAAGATATACTGTTTCGCTCTCGATTATCAGTTGAGCTCTTCAGTGAAGCCCGATCATCTTACTCCAGACACAGATCAATATGCGTATACTTTCAGTCGAACGCACAAAATGATATAACAAATAGATTCTAGTATATCTTTCTTTATGCCCAAGTTAGTTTTGAAGAGTCGGGTAACAATTGTTACCAAAACGACTACTAGCATCGTTGGTTATGAAAATTAATATTGATGGAATGTCGTTCGAATCATTTTTTTAGTATTTATAATTCTCCATCATTAGAAACTATTTGTTATATCATTTTGTGCGTTCGACTGAAAGTATACGTATATTGATCTTTGTCTGGAGTAAGATGATCGGTCTTCACTGAAGAGCTCAACTGATAATCGAGAGCGAAACAGTATATCTTTCTTTATGCCCATGTTAGTTTAGAGAGTCGGGTAACAAATGTCACCAAAACGACTGCTAGCATCGTTGGTTATGAAAATTAATGTTGATGGAATGTCGTTCGAATCATTTTTTTAGTATTTATAATTTTCCATCATTAGAATCTATTTGTTATATCATTTTGTGCGTTCGACTGAAAGTATACGTATATTGATCTGTGTCAGGAGCAAGATTATAGGTCTTCACTGAAGAACTCAATTGATAATCGAGAGCGAAACAGTATATCTTTCTTTAAGCCCATGTTAGTTTGTGATAAGGCTGTTTTGCCCTTTTAATCGCCCTTAACTTCCTTGCCAGAGAAGAGGGTCGCCTTATCGTAACGACGGGCTAACTAGTCCCGGACTGCTCAGATAATGTCAATCGACTGAAGATCGATTGGTCCGCGGCGGTGGCGTGGATCTCCCGTCGTCGGCCGGGTAATGTAGAGAGAAAGGTCAAGGTCTTACGATGATAATAAAGAGAGGAGTGTAGTACGTTTTGCACTCTCGACTGTTTATTCGTAATCAACTGCCTATTACAATAGCCGTCGTTAGACTACAGGGTTACTTTAAGATAAAGTACCCGCTAAATTTTCGCGCGAAGTGAGAGAGAACAAGACTAGATATTTTATTTACGGGAGGCTATCTCAAGTAGCCGGAGCGAAGTAATGTTCTGTCGCTGTGGTTTCTCGAATCTCGCATGCAGAGTTTTACCTCCGGGAACACCCTTTACGCCGGAGAGGCTTCTCGTCGCACGATACCGCGGCGGCAGGCCTGCTGGATCGTCGTCCCTCGAGAGTGACGATCGTCTTCGCTACGAAGTGTATTTCGCTGGGACGCTTGAGCGGGAAGCGAAGTACACTTGATGAGCGCACGCACGCAAAAGTATTGAGATTTAGCTCGCCGGTTGCCGCGAGGCCTGGCTTCTGTAGCCTCGGGTCACATGTCCGCGTTCGGTTAATTTCTGAAGAACCGCGGCTCTCTCTCTCTCTCGGCTCCGCTGATCGCATGCGCGTGTGTGTCTCCTGACACTGCCGTATCTCGCTCACCATTAGGGGCGTGAAGCGTCACGTAACAAGTTTTAAAGAGTCGGGTAACAATTGTTACCAAAATGACTGTTAGCATCGTTGGTTATGAAAATTGATGTTGATGGAATGTCATTCGAATCATTTTTTTAATATTAAAAATTTGTTCTCTGGGAATTCAAATTTAAGTCATTGGGTATGCATGTTTGAAAAACCAACAATCATACATATTTATGATAACACCAATAAAAAAAGTTTACTAACTGAGTCAAAATGATTTTTAACAGATTGTTACCATACAATTCTAATTGCGAAACTGTATTTGAAAATGTATACTTGCAAATAAATCCTTATGATTGCGGTGTTTTTCCTATTGTCAATGCTATTTCTATAATCTTCAACTTTGACATGCATAAATAATTTATTTAATAAGGCAGGGTGCAATTAAATAGAATTAAAAAATATTATTCGTAGGTCACTTTACGCAAATATATTTATCAAATATGCGTTCTAAACATTAATTATGTTCAGTTTAATAAAAATATCCGCTTCAATGTTACTTACCTGACCTACGGGTCGGGTAGTATACGTCTCGTCGTCCAGTATGACGCGTAGTTTACTCAGTCGCAGGGATCCCCAAGAGCGCATTTTATAATTGTTGTTATCATAAAAAGTAAATAATTTTTTGTATAAAATATTGGTGTGCGTCAATGAACAATTATAGGGGAATAATTTGACTGCACGCAAGAATATAATTCATTGATATTTAGGTTGCAATCGCTATTTCTGCATGTCAAATTTTAAATTGTTAATAACTTTTGGAAAAATAATTTTTTTTTTTGGGACGCAATTTGATTTTTGTAGGGTGCATTTTGCGAAGAACATTTTGACGTATCATAAGTAATTTTTTTTTTGAGCCCCCCTTATCTTTTTGGATCACACACACACACACACACACACACACACACACACACACACACACACACACACAGCCTTAGGGTTCGAATACAGGACAAAGGAGGAGTTTCAATATGACGCATTTTTGCCTTATTTTTTTTCGACATACGTAAGCGTGTGTGTGCTTATCAGTTGATTAATTAGTTGACCCTGATAACCCCGATAACCCTGATAACCCTAATAACCCAAATAATCCAAAAATGAATATAGTTAGAGGTTCATTACAGCTAGTATATCAGCGTTGTTTCAATAGTCCTTTTTCGGATAATTGGAGTTCAATCGCAGCTTACCCTTCGGCGTTGCTTCAATTGTCCTTTTTAGGATAATTGGAGTCCCATCGCAGTCGGCTAATTGATGTTTCTTGAATAGTCCTTTTTAGGATAATTGGAGGTCAATTATAGTTGGGTTATTGGGTTATTGTTCTTCAACAGTCCTTTTCAGGATAGTTGGAGGTCAATTATAATTGGGTTATTGGGTTACAATTAGCCCAATTATAATTGACCTCCAACTATCCTGAAAAGGACTGTTGAAGAACAATAGCCCAATAACCCAATTATAATTTACCTCCAACTACCCTGAAAAGGACTATCGAAGAACCCAAACCCAATTATAATTGACCTCCAACTATCCTGAAAAGGACTGTTGAAGAACTATAACTCAATAACCCAATTATAATTGACCTCCAATTATCCTGAAAAGGACTGTTAAAGAACAATTATCCACCAAGCGAGCCAGCTGCGGTGGAACTCCAATTATCCTAAAAAAGACTATTGAAGAAACACCAATTAACCAACTGCGATGGAACTTCAATTATCCTAAAAAGGACTATTGAAGAAACATCAATTAGTCAACTGCGATGGAACTCCAATTATCCTAAAAAATACTATTGAAGAAACACCAATTAGCCGACTGCGATGGAACTTCAATTATCCTAAAAAGGACTATTGAAGAAACACCAATTAGCCAACTGCGCTGGAACTCGAATTATCCTAAAAAGGACTATTGAAGAAACACCAATTAGCCAACTACGATGGAACTCCAATTATCCTAAAAAGGACTATTGAAGCAACGCCGAAGGGTAAGCTGCGGTGGAACTCCAATTATCCGAAAAAGGACTATTGAAACAGCGCTGATATACTAGCTGTAATGAATCTCCAACTATATTGATTTTTGGATTATTTGGATTATTAGGGTTATCAGGGTTATCGAGGTTATCAGGATCAACCAATTAATCAACTGATAAGCACACACACGCGTACGTATGTCGAAAAAAAAATAAGGCAAAAAGGCGTCATAATCAAACCCCCTCCTTTGTCCTGTATTCGAACCCTAAGGATGTGTGTGTGTGTTCATGTGTATGCATGCGCGTGTGTGTGTGTGTGTGTGTATGTGTACGTGCCTGGCTGTTTCCTTGCCTACCATCCTACCTACGAGTGTGCGTGCGTATACGTGTGCGTATGTGTTTCGATCAACAAGTAAGAATACGGCAAATAGCCGTGATCGAGAAATCTATCTTTTGGTCTAAGTTTGGACCCTGATATCTCGAGACCCAATCATAGGCGAGCTTGGGCCCATTGAGACTGCATAATCTCAGCTACCTTTTCCTAAAATTTGTAAACATTCGACAGAGACATTTCCCATAACGTTTGTGCGGAGTACTTTAAGGGGCCATTTCGCCCCGACATTTTTCAGAGTTCTGAAATTTGACATTTTAGTAAAATTGATTTTTATAGCAGAAAACCTGTACGAAAAAAATAAAAACCGGTTGGTTTGGGTAGGGCTTACTTCAACGAATGTGGCTGTGTCATGCAGAAGTTGATTAACCGTTTTATTAAGATTTTAGCCGAGTTTACAGCTAAGGGTACCGTTTCGCCCCACCCTCCCCTATATATCCGTGGCTACACGGCATAACCGCACAAGTCATTTTTTGAGAAAGTGGAGTTAACATCGTATTCTTAATGTTTTGAGTACCCCTTTTTACAGAAATCATATCCACAAAATTCCAAACTTAGTCTAAGTCCTCCAAAAGTCACGATGCATAATGACATAAGTCGTTTTCGCAAAAATCGTACACGATATAACAACTTAAGTCGACGAAAGTTCTCATTAAACTAAGTCTATTCACTAAATTCAAGTTCCTTATATCAGAATAACTTGAATAATGATAATATTATACGGTAGTAAATTTTATATCAATCCATTTGGACTTTTGCCGACTTAAGGGCATGTGATACTCAAGGAGAAGAGCACCGTATTTACCGACATGTCGGTATTTGGTGGTTTTCATTAAAATT
>JAWWMK010041408.1:0-11649 GCA_035047105.1 Galeopsomyia nigrocyanea
CTCTCTCTCTCTCTCTCTCTCTCTCTCTCTCTCTCTCTCTCTCTCTCTCTCTCTCTCTCTCTCTCTCTCCACCTCCCACTATACTCACGCAAGCGTATGTGTGTGTGTGTATGTACCATAGCAAATACGCGTCTAATTAAACGCGTGTGCACCAGCGACGACAACTCGGCCAATCTCCCTTCCTCTCTCTCTCTCTCTCTCTACTCTGCTGCGTTTCATCCAAACCTCAAACATATATGCACGCACGCAAAACGTTATATAGCACGCGTGTTTTGCATGAATGTATATCAGCCGGGGCGAACTAAAAGTTTTTGAATGTATATATGTATATATATACTCTGTTGGATGGGACTTGCTGCTGCTGCTGCTGCTACTCCTGTATGCTGCTTTTGTAAACCATTGTGCGTTGTCTGCGAGTACACAATCGCGTTTTATTTAAGCGAGCGATTAACCGATTCGTTTTATTTGATCAACAAATAAACGACTGATCAATTCGATTGTCGTTTGGACTTGTATAGTATTTATTTTCTTTATTACGGAAAATTTCGTGAGTAGCGTTTTAACAATCTTTTTCGAAAACATTTTACAGAGACACGAAAAGTTACGATATAATTACAAAAGTTGAGTTAATAGCTCGCGGTAACAACGACGTAACAGCGTAATTAGAAAATCGAAGTCGAAGTCGTTTTTTTTTCTTCAATAACCCTGACATTGATGAAGAACGAGCTTTAGTAGGTAGCGCGTGCGGCTATATATACATATATAGTATTGCAGCAGGAGGCAGTGTTACAGGCAAACAAGTTTACAAGCATACAAACACGCGCAAATAGGAATTTGCGAATTGAGCGCTAGATAGAAACAAATCGGCGTCTATATACATTCCTTCTCCTTCCGCACACTTCCCCTAGCGCGCGAATAAGTGACCAAACACTATTTGCACACACACACAGATGCAGCTGGTATGGAAACTCTCTCTCTCTCTATCTCTCTCTTGCACGTATAGATATATAATCCAATTGAATAGCCGCGAACGCTTGAGTTAGCCATTTGCGAGTTTAGTACACTCGCGCGGGATCTTGTCGCGGTTATATAGTTTGCATGCCGAGCTGCTACTGCTGCTACTCGGCTTTTATTGCTGCTTTTTTTTCTTTGTAGCTAATCTTATATGCGCATATTTCGCGAGTGAAAATAGAAGAAGAAAAAAGATACTCGACCGAAGTGAATTAGTGTTTATCTACGCTTGTCTTGCTTTTGAAATGTCTTTTCTTTCTTTCTTTTTTGGTGGTTTTATCGTGGCGTGCTCGCGAGGATTATTTTATTATCGCACGAGAATGTGTGTTTATAAGCGATCGCTTTTTTTGTTATTTAGTGATCTGCTGATTTTTATACATTCTAAACGTATACTATTTTTGAGTGGAGAGGTGAAATCGACATGTAAAAATCTTTTCGATGTTCTTCTTATCTACCAACGTAAATGCCTTTCGATTCGAATTTTATGTGATTTTTTTTAAATGACGAGGAAATCGCTCGCGGAAACAAAACTAGACAGTTTTATGGAGATACATGGAAATGAAATTTTGCAAACACTGACGATGAATTTCCAAAATTAGCATCACAAAAAAGACATTTACGGACGAGATTTTTTGTTTCAACTACCGAGAACAACAGTGTATTGTATAACGTGATTTACAACACGTACTTATATCAACTCTGTTTCGATGAAAAGAATCACGCTTAATAACTAATTGAAGGCATATAATTGCACCATGACGCAACATTCAAAGAAAACCATCGTGTTTTTTTTACAACATTCTTAAAAGCAAACGTGTGTTCGGACAAAAAAAAACAACAAAATAAATCTACGAAGAGAGAACATCTTTTTTGTTTTCAAACTATAAAACGAAGTGCGAAATTCCACGAGAGAGCACGAGATAGAGAACGTATAAATTCACGCGGAGAGCCGTATACAACGACGACGTTCGTCCAATAGTCGTCGGACGATGTATACAACGCGTGTATTCGGTCATCCAACTTTGGCCACAGCAGCAGCTCGTCGGTCTCTAACGCTAATAAACGCCGACGTATTCTCTCTTGCGAGCGTGGTGCGTCGTCATCAAAACGACAGACACACACACTGCAGTCTCGCGACTGATATGCATGATGATGCATCGCGTAATACGATGATTTAAAAAAAATTTTTTTTTTAAAGCGGAAAGGTATCGATGATGCGTTTAGTTTAGTGCACTCTTAAGCAATACGTTTTGCGATCCCACCATCGCTTTCTTCGTGAAAGTAAGAGTAATGGACGTTTCTACGGAAAAATGCGAATTGCTGTTCTTTTTTTTCTCTCTCTTACTCTCTTTCTCCGAAGCTAGTTACACGTTATGCAAATTTACTCTATATACAAGCTTTCGACACTTCGACTGTGCTAACGGTGTTTCACGGCTTTTTGTTTAATTTACTGGAACAGAGTGCAAATGAATATATCTCGCGCGTTTCGATTCGATACGAGCGAAAAGAAATGAAATTCACGCTCTCAAGAAAATAAATAAATTCTTGAACTATCAACGCATCGCTGATCGTGTAATAACTTCGAACGAGAAACTACACGCTTGAGGATGTATGTACATACATACAGGTTTTATATAGTTAATCAGCGATTCTAAATCGACGACAAATCTTCTCGTCGAGCGATCATTAGTATCAAGTATCAATTTTCCATCAGAAGCTCGAGCTCGTACACGATAAAAGCGTACGATGAGTCATCGCTTAAGCGGGGAAAAACTCCGTTAATGAGCGGCTGATATGAATTTATTGTTTCCGTGAGAAACGATTGTAAAATATATATTAAAATTCTCGGAAGTTTTCGCTTTCTAATGCTGGTTAGGCAGCGAACAATTGTGTTCGCATAGCGTTTATTATTGAGGCAATATAATAATTTACGCTTTTATCTATTTCTCTTTCTACAGCGCATAACACAACGAACTAGAAAGCTAAGGTGAATGTATATATATACACTTTATGTAGTCTTGATGGTTTACGCTTGATTTTTTTTTTTCTTGTGCGCGCGCACGGCTTTAACGAGTGTCATAAAGATCACTCTACGATAGTAGTAGTAGTTGTTCGTGTGTATATATATTTTCTAAGATTTCCAATCGTATCGGTATTTTACACTGTATTGTTTGCCGATTGAAGGTCTCGCTAATTGTGAACTGGAAGTAGGACTTCTATGTTCGATGACGGATGTTGAAGGTGAATAAATGGAGGAATGAAATCGGTATATTTTTTATTTCTGATTTGTAACATTCCTCGGGTATTTTATACAACAACTCATAAATTCTTTTCGTTACACCACGAAATACCGAATCATTCGCGTTTTTTCATCTCGTAAATGTATCTCCGTCGCTTGTACCCTGCAAAGAATTTTCCTCGGAATTTTCCTTCAACTCGTCAAACAATACATTCAAAAGCAAAAAAAAGATCTTCCATCCATAAATTGCAAAAAAAAATTTTAAAAAAGTTATTCATCGCAAAAGTTTTGATAAAACAGATCGTGTTATAGTATAAAACGGCGTAGTCTGCGCTCGCTCGCGGAGCGTCTTTAGCGGTTCAGCTCACGATCTCACCTCAAAGAGGCCATCAAAGAAGATGGGAGGAGGGGGAGGAGGGAAAATTTACGAGGCTCGAAAAATCACGGACTACCGTTTTTCGCGAAACATGCACACACGCGAGAGAGAGAGAGAGAAGGCTGAATCGTAAATCAAGCGCTCGTTTATAGCCTCGCTCGCCTGGTGTGTTGCACTTGCACTTGTAGAAACAAACCTAAAGTTCTCGCCGCGCCGCCAAGCGTTCACAAAAGCTGTGGCTGCTTTTACGTAACATATAACTTCGCTTTCTCCATATATATATAAAACGTGAAATCGGCATGAGCCAAGCGTTTTCATCGTAATAATCGCGCGTAATTTTGCCTTTGGGATTTCTAAATGCTATTTTTTTCCGAGAGTTTTTCTTCTTTTTTTATAAGCGTGAATATATTAATAGCGCTGTTTACGTGACAAGCTATTTATATTGCCATACTTTTTTTTAATTCGCGTGGGTGTTTTTTTTTTAAACGGTTTGAAAAATTGTTGTTTTGGCTCTCGTAAATGCGTGGAATTCGATGGTTTTTTTTTTCTCTTCGTTTTTCTTCTGTAAGACGCTTACTAATTGATATTTTAGTATATAGCTTGAGAAAACAGTTCGGACTGTGCAGAGACACGAGAGTGGAATGCGTTTGTTTGAAAAAGCAGTTTGTCAGCAGGTTTGAAATAAATGTCTCTTTCGAAGAAGTTGAGCGCGTATAAAAATAGACGAGCGAGATGAGAGCATTTGGGTCAAAACGATGAAGTACAAAACTGTCATAGAAAAACAATCAAAGCAAACTTAATTGATGCGTTAGACTTTGAATTATTGATATTATTGAATATTATAAAGATCACTATCTATATATAGATAGTGATACAGAATCCCTGAAGTGGAAATAATAGTTATATCCAAAAAAAATTTATCAATATTCAACTCCAAGCAGCCTCATCATAATACTTTACTCTCAATAATCTGCATGTAGGATACACTTTCTCGCCTCGGCACTCCATCTGGTAGTCAGGAAAAGCATTTGAAAAACACGTTATATATACCATGCCACTCATTACAGCGTAACAGAAGCCTGCAATTTCCCACCGAAAAACCTCGAATCAGTCCAATCCCATCAAGCCAAACGAGTAAATCAAGCTTGGAGTAGTAAGAGAGAAAGAGAAAAAAAAAGAATTCCGCAACAAATCTTCGGTATGCACTTTGGTGCCTCGAGGCGAAAGCGTGCTCGGTGCGGACATTAGCGAAGGTATACATTTATGAGCTGGCAATTGGCAGTGCCGGCGGCGAGTCTTTGACAGCCATAAAGCCGTATAGTATATAGTATATAGGCGCAGCGGAGCTCGGGGAATTATTGGCGACTGCCGCTTACTCTCGCGCGCGTAACTAGCATTTTATTGTCTTGAAATTGGCGCTGCCATATACTATTGCTCGCGATCGCGCTAATTCTCGCGAGAGCTGTTTATTCTATAACGTGTCGAGGACTATAGTTGCTGCTGCTGTGTTGGATAAAGTCAAGGATATATTATATATCTGCGGAATTGTTGGTGATGTGTGTATATATGTGTGATTGTGCGTTTTTGGAAATGCGTTGCGTGTAATATTCTGATTCAATTATATTGCTCGTTTTTTCAGATATTTTATACGAATCGAATTATTTCTTATTTTTCTATCAGTTAAGAAAAGTTTTTGCTTTGAATACATACAAGCAATATTTTAATAGACAAATATTTCATTTTTTTTATTAAGAATCATCAATTTAAAGAATATCGACATACATATTACGTATGGTTTTAAAGATACAATAATACTCAGTAATGGCCATCTGTTGATGAGATTTTTATGCATGATATTGTCTGATTCAGCGTGGCAAAAACTATGAACATGAAACACGAAAACATTAAACCGTGTGAATAATATAACTTATTTACAGAAATCCATGTTTGATTTAAATCTTGCAAAATTTTATATCAACAATTTTAGACACTTGATTCGAGATTAATAATTCACTTGATTGTTTGTAATGTGCATGATTTTTCAAAATTTTTATGATATCTTACGAAATAATGAAATTATTTACAAAATTTTCACAAGCTTAAAAGATTCGCCGAAGCTTAATTTTTTTTCAGTAAATATGAAAATTAATAATGTTCCATGATCAGAAAATACGATAAATTTTTTTGTTACAAGTCGTTCAATAAAGAAGCTGCCTATAGTTACAAATTAGTTTTCGCACGTTTATATTAGGAGACTGACGCGTTCGAGCCGATAATCTGACATATTTCCCTCACTAATTCCATTCGTTGACGTCAATGGCCAACTAGCTCAAGCATATTCGTATAATTAACTGATAGATGAACTTTTTTTGCAGCATCAATCTCCTTTTTACCGTATAATTTCATCTACTAATTTTCAGCTGTCTGCTTCGGTGAAATAACTGAGTGTTCTTAATTAACGTAACTCTCTTTTTTTTTTTAAATTTAGTTTACTTTTTCTTGCGTTCTCTAAACTTTCATTATCGTTCGTTTGTATTTCGGAATTACAAAAGAAAAACATCCTACGAACTTTCACGCAATTCGTCATGAAAAAGTGACTTTTGAAACAAATGTACAGCAGATACAAAGACAATTTGTTAACAATCCCAAAAACATTTGCATTACAAACGGATAGTTAATTCGAAAGTGAAACACACAGAATAAGAGAAAAAAAGTGACAACAAGACTGAAGAACAAGGTATAAGCTCGTCGGCATGGTTTGGTGCAATTAATTCGTTTAAAACAGGGGAACTAATCTCGGCGACAAATAAATCCTGGTGTGGCTTTTGCCGTGTCTGAGGATAGGGAGGGAAAAGGGGAGAAGATGAGATTGGCTGCTTCGCTGCGCGGCGCGCTCGTCTCGAGCATCTCTGGCACGATTTCAAAGGCATGAAGAAGACGATCGTGTAACAAGCACGTACACCGAGCAAGAGAGAGAGAGAGAGCACAAAAGTGGCGGCTGCGGCGCGGCGAACAGAGAAGAACAAAAAAGAAGAAGACGAAGAAGAAAAAGAAAAAGTGGAACGCCCGAAACATCTCATATATACGGCAAGTCTCTCTCTCTCTCTCGTTCTCGAGTAGATGCATTCGGGCGATTAGTTGGCATGCTGCAGATAAGCGTGACACTTTAGCGTCACAGCGAATAATGAGACGGCTTTTGTCTTTTCGAGGACACAACGCTGCTGCTGCTGCTGCACCTCTTAGCCTGGATTTTCCAGATGCCGTCGTAAGTCGCGTAGCAAGGCGAAAAACAGGGCGTGTTGGGGGGTGTAATTGAATGTGACGAGAGAGAGAGAGATAGAGTTGAGAAATGAGGATGGATTGTGTTAATTCGCTGCTGGCAGGATTAAGTCTGATCTTTTTGCTGGCTTTACTTGCGTAATTCTCGGGGCGCGCGATGGCTTAATTTATTTGAGATTATAGCGAGTGTTTTCAATGCACTCTTTTATTCAAGATAAATCTAATATTACGTTGTAAATATATAAGGTTTATGCATGGCATCATCACTTGACAATAGTAAACTAGTTTAACTATAGCCATCTACCGGACTTTTTTTACAGAATAATTTTTAATTAAAAATATTACAAAACTGTATCTAGACAGTAATGAGATACAAACTCGTAAAATAGTAATAACAAGACAAGTAATTATCTAACCAAAAAAAAAGATATTATTTTTCACGATCAACAAATAAATTCAATGTCTATAACAGCAAATGAATCACAACACTAACCGTGTATACCGATATATACATTTTTCAAAAATTAGACCGCATGGCGAAGCACAAAGTCGCGCGAGCATTGTAGAAACAAAAACAACAGATTATCCCCATCGTCGAAAGGGATCCCCGGTAATAGCTTAACCCCCCCCATTCTCGTTGATCATCTGCGCCCTGTGAAACAGGCCAGCAGCAGCAGCATCCAAAAGTTCTCTTTGTTCGCGGATGGCGGGTTCTTTGCTCGGAAGCTTCTCTGCCGGCTCTTGGATTAAGAGGATGGGCGGGTGGGCGGTCGGTGAAAGGGGTCAAGCCTCGGAGATTAATAATTAGCCGGTAGACGCGCTACTTTTCCGGGGGGGATTCGCCACTCGACTCGACTCACTCGGGGGGATTACACAACGTGGGGCCAATATTGAGAACGGCGTCGTCGGCGGCGGTGGCGGCGGCCTACACTTGAGAGGCCCCTTGTCGATGGATTATTGATGGATTATTCGAGGGGGTTTGTTGGCCCAAGCAACTATTGCTGGACACTTGATGCTTTTTTTTCTTTTTTTTTCGAGAGGGGGAGAAGCACATTTTTTTCTCTTTCGATTCGGGTGGGCGCTGAATGCTTTTTATCGATCGTATACATATACACACAGTGAGAGATGTAAGTGTTTATTTCTGCGCAGGATGATTTATAATACAAGAGTTGAAGATTTATATAGTGTTGGCTTCTTGAATATTTGAGGTTGTCGTTATATACTCGTGTTGTTGTCTCGCCCGATGGATTTTCTGTAAATATTTGATTTGATCAGCAGCATAGACCAGACAAGTTCTTCCTTGATGAATAATAATCATCGACGCGACGCTTTTCGATATACAATCACATTGCATTTTTCATGTCCAATATAACAAGGCAAGGGGGATAAATTTAACGCGCCACTCACTGCGATCTTATGAACTGAGAGTCAAATTTACTTGGCACAAACATTTGAATTTTCCATCGAGTCCGTCTGGAGCACTCGTTCGTTATATATTATTCGCCCGGATACCCCGAAGTTAGCTGCCTTCATCTCTTTACGCTCAAACATTATTCATTTGATTTGAGATGACAATCGATATCGCGTTGATGAATTTCAAATGGATATGATGTTATAATAGCTTTCAAGAGGACGGCCAATGAATTTGTTATTTTGAATTGACGATTGGTTATTCTCGTAAGAGAACACGTAAATATTTTGTAAATTCGAAATCAATATAGGCGTATACTTATGTACTTACGAGGATTTCTGTCGCCGAATATATAATGAAGATTAAAATAAACAAAAAATCAAGTCGCAACTCGCAAATTATATAAAATAATTTACCTAGCTTTTGTAAAGTACTTGACTTCTTCATTTTTCCCCTATCAAAACGTCTCATTCTCATGCACGAGCGAAAATAAGACTTTCAAAGCGTTTAGCTTTAGGAATAAATTAAAGCCAGCTCATTACATCAGCGAGCCGAGCGCGAGGTGACGAAGAAAAAAAAACGGAAAAACAATGCCAAACCAAAAATCACGACGATCGTTAAACCCTCGAGCAACAAAATAATTTTGAAAACACCAGTGTTATCCGTTAAATCAGCAATCTCGTAACGTCTGTGAAGTGTGACCTAAAAAATAAAAAAAGAAGGAAGGTGGCGAGAGTCGATAAAGCATCAGCCTGGGAAAAGCGCGCAACAAAAGAATCGAAAATCGGTCGATGTATGCATGCATAAAGAGAGCGAGTATAGTAGTGCCGAAGCCCGATAAAGAGTTAGAGCTGCGCGCGACCGTGACGAGGACGTTATATACGTTTTGCGGGGCTTTGCACTATGCGCCGAGCGAGGCGCGCGAAAGTGTTGCACGTTGTAAGTACGTATATATGTATATATACATGTGCGATCTGAGAAAACGGGAAGCCCGAGAAATGCTACACGGCTGCTTGACTCAGTCAATCGATTTCTGCTCCGATTCGTGTCTTGATTCTGCAAGCGGTTGATTCTCTTGCGGCTCTTTCATGTATGAGATGTAAAGTTTTTTTGTGAGCTTTTGTATATATTTTTTTTTACTTTTTTTTTTGTTTTGTTTTTCAAGGTTTCTTGGTTTTTAAAGATATATTATCAAATAAATAAAATTATATTGTAGATGAAGAGTGATAATAAACTATAATTTTATTAATTTATCGATTTAAAGAAAGAACCGTCCTGCTTGAAATGCTTACTCTTAATTCGCGCCTTTTTCAGGAATTTTATGGGTTACGCTTTGTTTTAAATACAACCATAAAGTGTACTTAATATATAAACAACTTGTCGAAGTTTGTCTCGGACATAGTAGTGATGGTTATGTATCATTTAATATGATGGTAATAATTATTGAACAATAATTTGAAAAAATATAAGGGTTTTTACTTGAGCGCCAAATTCTATAGATTACATTTTTTTAGTAAGTTTTCAAACATGGCAGATAGCGCGATAATCCTAAGAGAGTGATACAAACTATATAAAATGTAATAAGCAGACACGCGCACAAAGTAGTATTTATAGTATTTTTGTGATAAAATCATTTAATGACGGTTCAAAATGAAGACAATCGCCATCTGATGAGCAGTAAATCCGATAATTTTACTTTTCAATGTACTGATTTGCAAAAGGAGACTATTCTGATATATGCACAAAAGTATCTGAGAAATGACACAAGATCATTTGGTCGTAAATTATTTTCTAATTTCGCTTATCTGAAGAAATGGAGTTGCATAACAGTGTGTCTAAATCATTAATACACAAGCCCCAACCTCCAACAAAACATCGCAATCTTTTTCTTCGCAACGAACCCCCAAGTGAGTATTCAGCTCTAATAACGAAGCTGCTGATCGTAGCAAAAAAAGGGAGGTGCAATAAAAGTGAAAGCCTCGACTTCGAAGCAAAATTCTTCCAAGAGAAAAAAAAAGATAGAGAGAGAATGAGAAGCTTGGTCTAAGTACCCAAGGCTTAATTTTCAATCCCCCTCGGTGTGGCTGAACAATATTTCCCGTTAAAACAAGTACCCCACAGATAATAATTAGCCCACGCAGTGAGGAACGTTGGCGCGCGCGCAACATCGCAAACAGCCATTAAAGGCTCGAGCGAGGCAAATAAATTTGTTCCTCCTCCTAATTTCATTTTTCACGGTCTCTCTCTCTCTCTCTCTCTCTCTCTCTCTCTCTCTCTCTCTCTCTCTTTCTCTCGGAGGAGCATAGGCCCCCTGCTTGCAAGCCTCTTCCTCACCTGCTGAGCGGGACGAGAGAGCGACTTTTATCGCTGCGCGCGAGTCGAGCCTCCCAAACACGTTTCACGTTTCTTTTTTTTTTTTTTCAGGTGCTTCGCTCGCGCGCGCGCGCGCGAGCAAGAGCGGCCTCTTCGAACGAGCAAAAAAGGATGTTTGCAGTGCTGGCATTCCGGCTCTCCTCCTCTTTTTTTTTCTCCTTTTAGCTTGTACATCCTTCTCTTTCTCTGGTTTTTTTTTTTGTTTAGCGAGGTAAAAACTTTGAGGGGGATAAAAAGTTTTTGATTTAACACTGCGGGCATCTTTAGGGTCGATATAGATTTGATATGGATTATGAGTTATTACAAAGTATAATCTCGATTTACCAACCCCTTTTGTCTAGGAAGTTTCAAAATAAAATTTTTTTTTATAATTACGAAATGAAATCGTTTGATTTTTAAATGTAACAAACGTCATCACATTTTATAGTCAGTCAAATGTTAATATCCTTTTTCGAAAAAAAATCTAATTTTAACAATCAAATATCGATTTGGAATGATAAATTCATTACACTGTAACGAATCTAGCATATAAAAGCCATCTAGTAGAATCTTAGATAAGTACTTAAATAATCGATCTCTGTAGTCAAAGAAATGAAACTCCAAATTGTGTTCTTTGCAAGTTAGCAATAACTTCAGTAAACCAACAATAAGAATCAAGGAATAGAGTGTCCAATCCTTATACCCACTCCAATTTCCCAACAAAACCATCGCACCCAATTTTCACTTCCAATCCGCTTTTCAAAATATCATCATCTCTAAGCAATCAGCAAGTAATATCACAATCATGCCGCAACTAATCGTGGCGCACAGCTAATTGCCCCGTATCCGAAAAGCCAATCGTCGTGGAAGAAGAAAAAAAAATCATCGTACCTATTCGCGCATCTGGCCTCTCTCTCTCTCTCTCTCTCTCTCTCTCTCTCTCTCTCTCTCTCTCTCTCTCTCTCTCTCTCTCTCTCTCTC